>OX421451.1:11524564-11529564 GCA_949126865.1 Montipora capitata
TAGTTCGTGTTTTGTTTACGAATACATGTACACGCACTTGCTTACTGTACAATGAACTCAAAATTTTCAATACTGCACGAAGCGAAGCTAATGACTTGTTACAGTACTTGAGGCAGAAGGAGGCAGTTGTGGCCCAGTGGTTAGGGCACAGTTTGCCTTGAGATCCGGAGATTGCGGGTGCAAGACACGTTCTGACCACTCGTTGAATTTGTTCCTGGCAATCCCTGGTTCAACCTCTCAGCTGCACTTGTAAAAGCCAACTGGTTTGCCTCCGACCAGTTGGGATTCCTAACAGTTGTTGTTGAATGTTCTGTTCAGTAATGATTGTGTTTGATTGGCCCTGAAAAGCCTCTATGGGGAGTGGTCAATAAGTATGACATGACTTTGTATTTATACGTGTATGTATCAAGGCTGCTGCCTAAAAAAATTTTTCCGGAGCCCTATGGGCTTCCAACATTAAAAGTTAGTAGCCCGAGTCATTTTTTCAAGAGCCCAGAATTAATTAAATAAAAGTGATGATGAGTCACCTTGTGATAAGTTTGGTACACGTTCAGGCTACTCGTTCTGAAATTTGGTCACCCGCCCTAGCAAGTAAGGTGCCCCAGGCGACTGGGCGACCATTAGGCAGCAGCCTTGTGTATGTACATGTATGTATGACTGTGTGAATGTACATGTATAACGAGCCTGGAGTCACTTGCTTATTATCAACTTAAGTCTAGAAATGCATACAGCCATGTATATACTACAATGCACGCCCAATTTTGATATCCAACACAAAGTATCCCTTTAAGTCTAAGCATCATTTTGCTAGAGGTCAGACATGTATTTCTAGCATTAAGGTACATGTAAGTCTAAGGGCTATTAGTGTTGCTTTTGGTTTTGGGTAAAGGCAGCTGTTTCTCCTCACGCTTGGCGATGTGTATCAAAATTGTTCTGCATCTAATTATGTGCTAGCTCTGACAAATGACTTTTCAAGTGCATCATAGTGTGTTTAACCCTTTGACGGCTAAACAGGCCTAAACCTGCCAGACGTAGTATTTTACATGTACTCTGTCTTATTAATGCCAGACAATTTAATTACTCATCAATGGGGAACCCCCAGGAGTCAGTGGGTTAAAAAATTTCTCAATACAATTCTCTTCTTTCTCAAATCCCATAATACAGTTGTACACCTTGTTTACCCCCCAAAATTTACACAGGCATTGTTTTCAATTTCTCTTCATGTCCCAAGAGAAATCGAAAACAATGATTATGCTTTTTTTTTTTTTCGGGTGGGGGGAGGTAAACAATATGTATTTTGGGATTTGAAAAAGAAGAGAATAAAAATAATAAAAATAATAGTACTTAAGTAACATTGTAGATACAGCTGTATATCTAATTATTTATATCAACCTTTGCAAGTAATATCTCATTCTTAAGATTTTTGAAGGGCAATAAAGATCTTGTTAACAGTACAGATGTGTTAAATCTTGCTACAGTTGCGTGATCACCATTCCAAAATACCCTGTGCCACTTCATAAAATCATACATGTACCCAGTTCTCCCCGGTATACATGTAGAAATAAACTTTCTCAGCATCCATTTTATGTTATTTTATGCTACATGTATAAAATGAAAAATAATATTTTTTATAATAAAATTATGAAGTAATTAGGTGATACACATATTATTGCATTGGGATTTTATAAGTACATGTACTTTACGGCCATGTGTATTTCTATGTTTTTTGTAGATCTTGTGGGAGTTGTTGACCCAAGAAGTTCCATTTAAAGGATTGGAAGGAGTCCAGGTTGCTTGGTTGGTGGTGATTAAAGAAGAGGTAGGAATTAAGACGTAACACACTTGTCAATGAACAAAATTAATAAAATATAAACTTCTTTTTAGGTGGTTTGCAACCAATCTGCAGAGACACAGATAACATTGCAGCAATGTACAGTAAATCACTGTTGCTAGTGGATGAACAAAAGGAGCTAATGAGAGATCTTTTGTTTTTCATCCACCAACATGGCAGCCATGACATAACGTGAAAACCACCTGTTGATGATGTATGAACATTAATTTTGCACTGCATTGTAGAGTGTAGTTCAGATTCTACAGGTGGTCGACAAAACACTGACCCCCAGTCCATGGACTACCCAAATGGACTAGTTACCCTAAAATGTGAATCAAATTTTGGTTTTCGAGGAGAGGGGGAAACCTGCAGAGTACCCAGAGAAAAACCTCTTACTGCAGAGTAGAGAACCAACAAACTCAACCCACATCACATGGCTGCAAACAAAGAATAATGATAAAAACTTTATAAATACATGTACGTAATTATAAATTATTATATTTTTATAATGATAATTATGGGCTAAAATAATTTTATTTCTTTCCAGAGGTTGACTATACCAACTACTTGCCCTGCAAAGTTTGCCAACCTTATGAAGAAATGTTGGCTTGCAGACCCAAAGGTACTGTGTATTCTATTAGCAATAATGCTAATAATAATACCATTTCATCATTGATTCATTCCTCACGGGACCATTAGAACCCACAAATGACCAGCTCCCAACGTCAGTGGCTTCATAGCTCAGTTGGTTAGAGCGTCGCACCGGAATCGCGAGGTCACGGGTTCAAACCCCGTTGAAGTCCTGAATTTTTCAGGCTTCTCTACGCAATTGTAAAAATTGCGTTGGTAACTGCGAAGATCATAGCTTCACTTGAGTTTACTACTAATACTAATATTTTTTGTCAACTACAGATGCTACCTTTTTCTTCATGACATTACATAACTATGACTTGTAATGTACATGTAGCCCTAGGTCTCTTAATTTGAAGTGTTTACTGTGGTGTGCACAAGTCTGAAATTATGATAATGTTATCATTACATCCAGTTCCTCTGACTGGTTGGCACTTAATGTAAGTGTCAAGTGTATTAATTTTTACTAATTAGTGATGAGGTACTATGGTAGTAATGTTGGGGATACCGTGTAGGAAAGTCAAATCAAATCAATTTTTGAGGAGAGGGGCAAACTGGACCAATAACCCACATGTGACGCTAAGTCTATGAGTAGATCCTAGGACACATTGGTGGGAGGCGAATGCTCGCACCACTGTGACATCACTGCTCCCCCGAGGTCCCATAAACTCAATCCACGTACAGTGGCTTTCTGTTGGCTAATCGAATCCAGGACATGTCATTGGAGGGTGAGTGCACAACTCGAACTACTCCTCGTGCTCTGCGTGACTTGTGTACTTTGAAAATTTTACTCTGGGGTACATTTTTATAATTTTTAAGTTGACCGGCCACAATTTGCATTAACAGAAACAGCAACAAAAGAGACAAAACTCACTTCCAGTTCGGACTAAATGCCATCAATTTACTTCATAATTTTTGTTAGAGCTTTTTTGAAAGTGAATGTACTGGCAGTTTTTAAAGTAATCTCTCGCTTTGTTTTTCTTTCTGAGCAGCAACGCCCAAATTTTAGAGAAGTGTTGACAAAGCTGAAGTCAATGGGTAGTGATGGTTAGTACACAATAGCTGGGTTTTCCAAGGCTTACAGCAATTAAACAATAGCATCTCCATTGATAATTGTATTTAAAATGCCAAAAAATAACCCCTATTTGACTGTGGGAAGCAGTACAGTACAGTACAGCCCAGTGGTCAGAGCTCTTGCCTTGATATCCGAAGATCCCGTTTTCAAGACCCGTTTTGACTCCTCATTGAATTGGTTCCTGGTAGTCCCTGCCTGGTTCGACTTCTCACCTGCACTTGCAAATAGCCAACAGGTTTGCCTCCGGCCAGTTGGCCATTTGGGATTCTTCACATTCTTCACAGCTGTTGTTTTTGTTCTGTTCTGTCGTCTCATTGATTGTGTTTCATTGGCCCTGAAAAGCGCTTATGGGGAGTGGTCAATGAAGTATGTACACGTATTGTACTTCAAGAGTAATTTATTGCAGAGCTGTATCATTTAGATCAATTTGTACTGTGAGCTCGTGCGTGTTCAATAATAATGGGCCATTTTCGGAAATAAATGTACCATAATACTCTATATTTGTCCCTCCAAATTTTGCATTAGCATTGTTTCCAGTTCTCTTGGGACTTATAGTGGTCCCAAGAGAAAACAAAAACAATGCTTATGCAAAATTTGGAGGGACAAACGAAGAGTATTATATTATTTTCAAAACTGGCCTATTTATTGTGTGATAATTTTATGTTTTTTTTTTTACATTTTCCTTCTAGCATCTTTACAACGTGAAACCGATTCCTTCATAGAACAGAAAAAAATCTGGTGGTAAGATTTTTTCTTCACTATTTTCTCAAATCGCATAATACACCTTGGGATTTGAGAAAGTAGATAATAGCCCTTTTCACGGTTAGTTTTTCTCATTTGCATTACAATGTAATCTAACGTGGATGCGAGGCAATTTCGGGTTAAAACTACAAAATAGCCCGAAATTGCCTCACATACATGCTAGATTATATTGTAATGCAAATTAGAAAAACTAACCGTGAAAAGGAATATTGGTCAATGACAAGTAAATAAATTGGTTATAAAGTGCAATAAGCGAGTTCAGAGTTTAAAAAAAAAACCTGCGCACGTCGGGATGAAAGCAAGCATACATGAAAAAAACAATAGATTTCTAATTTAAATTCTTGCAGCTATTTGCCATAACAAAAAAGACAATTACATAAATGTATATGCTTGTTTTTATCCCAACGCGCACGTTAGTTTCTCGAAACTCCAAACTGGCTTATAATACGAAAGTTGCCGTGGAGAAACAGCAAAAAATGTCGTTCGAACTTACTCGTGCATCTCGTGAAGAACTTTGCCCACAACATTCCTGAAAGTGGTTTGTTTGCAGACTTCGTTAAGCGACTTAAAAATAATACATTTTTGTGTTTTCACGAGTTAGGTTAAATGAGGAGAGAGCGCGTGCCAATAGGGAAGATATCGTTGACGTCACCTATGGTCATTAATGTGCGAACCAGTGCCTCATTGGCTGCCGAAACGAAG
>OX421451.1:11537064-11542064 GCA_949126865.1 Montipora capitata
GTGGACACAAAGACCTGGTGATGTATGTTCCACTTTTTCTGGACAATCACATCACTGGAAGAAGGTTAGTCAATGTTGATTTTTTTGCGCCAGAAAGGTGTAACAAACCGAAGGAACTCTTTCTAATGCCGAGTTCATGTCTTACTCCTCGTCAAAGCTAGTCTAAGTGCGAAGTTTTTGTGTTGGTAATTAGTTCTATGAGGGAAAACTAATTTCATAAGAAAAAGCTTCGCACTTAGACTCGCTTTGAAGAGGAGGCAGACATTACCACGGAAATGGCCTATTTAAGAAACAGGGTTGTCGCAGTGGTGAAAGCACTCGCCTTCCAGAAATGTGTGCTCCGTGTTCAATTCCCGGAATCGTTTCTAAGTGGGTTAAATTCTTCGGTTGTCTTCTCCACACCGATGTGTTTTTCTCCATGTACGTCGGTCTTTCCTCTCATCAAATCATTTGAATTTGACCTTGTTTAGTGAAATTTGTAAGTTATCCCCAAATTAATCGAGATTGTGCTCGGTCATACAACTGGGAGCCATTTTTATAATGTCATTTTATTGTTCCGTAACTCGGTTCTTCCGTAAAACAAATGGTGACCTTCAGGTGTGACGTAGGCTCGATTTGGGAAAGGGGCCCGCGCTCCTCCCCCGAAGAGCGTCTCTCTCCCAGGGTGGAACGAAGACTGGACGAGAGAGGTTGGCGAAAATTGAGCCTCGGTTTGACTGCGAGTAGGTGGTTAAAGGGGCAGTGTCACGCTATTTTAGTCAAACTTCAAAACACTGAAACACATCTTTGCATCAATGAAGACCAAAAAATAATGCCACCACGGTTCAATAGCCCAGGAGGCGAAAGGGCTACGGGTCTAATTGTTAAATATTTGAATTGCGGGAAAGAATCGAAAGAGCCAGCTGATAATTTACCGACCCATATCGCTTCTCCCGATTGTAAGCAAAGTTTTGGAACGTTGTGTATTTAAGGCCATGTACAATCACATTAAGAACTTAATCACAAAATTTCAACGCGGATTTCTCAAGAATCGAGCATGTGTTACACAGCTACTGTCAGTACTGCACACTATCGGACAACACCTTGGTCAGAACACTCAGAAAGATGTTGTTTACTTGGACTTCGCCAAAGCCTTCGATAGGGTAGATCATCAGATCCTACTGGCTAAGCTGAGGGCATACGGGGTGACTGGGAGGCTACATTCATGGTTCACTTACTATCTTGGTGGACGGATGCAGATAGTCGTTATATTATCGAGGGTGCAGCGTCACAGTGGGCACCAGTGACCTCCGGTGTCCCCCAAGGAAGCCTCCTGGGTCCTTTGTTGTTTACAATCTTTATCAATGATCTCCCGGAAGAAACTGTGGATGCTGTTGTGGTAGCATTATATGCTGACGATACGAAACTGTATAGCAGCATCAAATCAACGGGCGACTGCATTTCCTTACAGACCACGCTTACCAACCTCGATGAGTAGTCTCAGCGTAATAACATCCGTTTTAACGCCAGCAAGTGCAAAGTCCTAACCGTGACCCGTAAAAAGAATCCCCTAACATACAACCATCACCTCAACTAAGTTCAGCTTGAGCGTGTCACCAATGAGAAAGATGTCGGGGTTACTGTCACACGTACCCTCTCTTGGGACCAACCTGTCCACACCATCGTCAGCAAGGCTAACAGAATCCTTGGGCTTCTGAAACGCACATGCCCGCTACTGACTGATCTGTCAGTCAGGCGCACACTCTACCTGGCACTTGTGAAATCACAGCTGTCCTACGCAACGCAAATTTGGTCCCCTTCGCCAATATCCCTTTAAACAGAGATTGAAAGAGTGCAGAGGAGAGCGACGAGATGGATCCTACAAACTCGTGTCGGGGAAATGTCCTACAAGGACAGGCTTCTCGCCTTAAACCTTCTGCCACTAACTTTTGACCGTGAACTCAAAGATAAAATTATGGTCTTTTTCTACAAATGTGTGAACAATCTTACTGATTCAAATGTTGAAGACTTTGTAGCTTTTGCCTGCCATGGCCGTACCAGACTCAGTTCTTCCCACAGTCTTAAATCACCGTTATGTAAAACAAGCACCTATCAGTCTTCCTACTTTAACAGAATTGTTAAACTTCTGGAACTACATTTGTAAACTGTCGCCGCCTTCGGCGGGGTTTGGCTCCTTTTTTTTTCCTATTCATCTCCTTTTTATTGTATTTTTATTTCTGCTGAAACAGATATTGTCTACCTGACGTGAACATTTTATTAATGCAAAACATAAACAAAGTCAAAATGGCAGCCTAAACTATCTGGACTTTTGTCAGAGTATAATTCAATTCTTTCAATTTGCCCCCCGTTAGAATATTCCTAGATTCGCCACCGGTGCTCCAAATTGTCAAGGATCACTTTATTTCTTCAGATTCATTTATCAGTAATGATCTGGGCTAACTCGAAATAAATCGATTAGCTAATCGTTGTTTAATTTATTTTGCAGACTCGTTTTGCTCACAGAGGAGAACTTGAGAGCTCTTGGTGTAGAATCCTTCGGACACAAAATGGAATTAGTGGTAAATCTTCTTTCACTGATCCAAACTACCGTTTGTCTTTTAGTGTCTGTAAAGAAAGTTGAAGGGTAGGAATGGATGTTGTGTTCAGCTCAGCATTTTAGCTTAGCTACAGCAAATTTAAACAAGTAAGAGTTGACACTTCAGCCGTGTCCTTGTCAAATTAAGAAGTCCCGCTCCATGATAAAATCTGAGAAAAGAACTTAGCCTGAATATCCAGTCATCTTGAGCAAGCAAATCTTGAACACGCGTACATGTAATACTCTCTCTCTTAACAGCGCAATTACGCTGCAAGCCTCGCTCTGAGAAGTCGAATTATTATTAACAGCGGTCTCGAGGGAGGGGAGATAGGGGCAGAGATGGAAGGGAAGGGCGTGAGTTGAGCAAAACTGTAAATACGTTCCTGCCCCGAACGTTTACGTCACGTCAACGATTTTAACGTCAGCAAACACGAAAATTTTGCTCGCCATCTTCAGTCGCTACGCCCTATAGACCCTGAAACGAGCCACTGTTGCCATAGAAACGTGTGAATAACAGAGATTATACCGGTTAATAGTGTTTAATGACTTTACCAGATGCACTTTTCTTCTGTATTCTGTATTGGTTCTACAGGAGCAAATTGAACATTTAAGATCTGAAAGCGAATCCATGAGGCACTTTCCACCACTGCAGGCTCAGGTTGGTTCACTTAAAGAGTTTCAGTTTTTTTTTTTTTTTTTTTTTTGGGGGGGGGGGGGGGGGGAGGGAGGAGGGAGGGGGTAAAGTATTTTAAAAGCGTCGTCCAGAAATGCATGCGATAAATACATTGTGTGGCAATTCTTTCAATATCTTCTAGTTGCCGAATGGATACTCATTGATGAACGGCATTGTTAACAACCAACAATCACAACAACTATCTCTGGTTTTGTTGTTCGGCAATCACTGTCGAATGGGACAGTCAACCCAGGTAAGCTGTGAATGGTCTCTAGGATCAAAGGTTATTGTTTTCGGTTTGGTATTAATTTGCTTGTGGGAATTAGCCATTCATCCAAAGAAACAACCAAGGACCGGTTACTCGAAGCCTGGTTAGCTCTAACCATTGGTTAAGAGGTATCAAAACTTATTCCCTACTTGCGCAAATCCCATAATACACCTCTTTCAAGACAAATCGCGGACGCATCCGAGCTCAAATCATCGACCCTAACCCCAGGGCAAGAATATCCCTACAACACGTCACCCAAAACTTTGCTTCACAAAAACAACAGAACTGCAGTTATTGATATTGTTGATAGTGTAATGTGCCGTGAGAAAGATTGTATGCAGGTTGGTCAGCAACGAGCGAAGGAACAAATGAAAAGAAATCAGAGTTTTTAGACTGGAATCGAATCGACAAACTTCGTATCACCAGTCTTATGCACCTAGCACTGACCCAAACGAAGTCCGTGTGATCTTTGACGTTGACTTTGACGTAGGTTCTTTTTCAACTTGAAGAGGTCCCTTAGTCAGCGGGCTTGAGATGTAATGTAATTCTAGTGGTACTATTGATGATCGTGATATGGGTGATGGTGCAATGTGCCTGCGACAAAGAGTAATCAATCGTTTTCTTCTCCAATAGGAGCCTAAATGGAAGATGTTCGTTGAAATTGATGGCGAAGAGACAGCTTTGCTTCTTATCAAGGTTAGCAATTTGTGTTGTATCGAGTTGGATTCGTGTATCTCTTGAGGTTTTGTTTTGCTTTCTCAAATTTGATGTGTTTTTTTCGTTTTTATTTGCTTGCAGAGCGTTTCATTTCTAATCAAATCTTCGAATGAGCTTCAAGTTCTTAATCAGGTAATTTTGTGATGTAGAATGTACCTCTTTTAGCAAACATATTCACTGATGCAAATAAGTGTGAACAAAACTAAGCAGACATTTCTTCTACTACCGGGGTGCTACGAGGAAAGGGTCTGTTTCTGAAATGAATTTCGTACAAAATCTTCATTGTTACGAAAATTGACTTTTAGCGTCAAACACAAACATCAGCTCACCACCTCGGTCGTGGGAAAAATAACATACTTTTGCGAAAGTTTGAAGCGCATTGAAAATGTAGTTTGGAAGAGACTGTGGCTTTCGTTATGGACGAAGAGATGAATTCTGAGAAATAAAAAGAATGGAGGCTAGTTGCAATTTTTTTATTATAAGAAATTACCGGTCTTTGTGTGACCAGTAATGACAGACACCCGCCTGAGTATTTTGTAATCAGGTTGCCGCTTTTGAACGTTACGTTTTTCGAACAAACGTTTGTTTCCAAGTTTGTGCAAGTCAACTCAACTCAACTCAACTCAGTCTTATTTTTAAAGAGACGTATAGTGCAAACTAAGTCTTCCTTCTAAAAACTGTTCTTTGTTTTTAGTGGTGTTACAAGTAAAACATCACTTTTACGTGACAGAAATGTCGCACTTGCTTGCATTAACTGACTGAGTTTA
>OX421451.1:11547064-11549564 GCA_949126865.1 Montipora capitata
CCAGTTGTTGTATTGTAGGCGTTTAGATTGTAGACCTCAAAGAGGCTCGAAAGGGTCTTTCACAGGTAACAGCACAGGTGCCCCATGCTCAGTGTGAGGGAATATAAGGATTTTTATGGGAAGACAAGAACTGAGGCCTGAGAAGATAATTTTACGGAAGAATTCTCAATTTAAAAGCCTAACCTTATTGCCATTGTTAGTCGCTTCCTTCCTTTGAGATTTTTTTTTCCAGGTTTGACGCGAATTGAACCATTATGAGTTCCTCGGCTGTCAACGGTCACAATAAGATACCAAGGCTGAACACTGAATTCTCACGAGCCCACCAAATGGATTCAAATATTTCTGGTTAAAATGTTCCCACGGCCACAAATCCACTGTAGAATTCAAGGTCAAAGGTTTTGCTTTCATTTCAACTCGCTAGCCGCGCAATCGAAGCTCTGCCAGCGATGCCAATCGGCTGTTAGTGTCCCAGACGAAACGATAAAGCGATGAGAAATATCCTCACGAACTTTGAAGACGACACGGTGACCGTTAAGTTTTGTTTGGTAACGTCGTGAGAGACGGCAAGCAAAGACAAGCAAAGACTCGTTACCAAGCCACAAACAAAGACTGGTTCCAAACCGAACTCAACGGTCGCCGTATCGTCTTCAAAGTTCGTGAGGATGTTTTTCATCATTTTATCGTTTCGTTTGGGACACTGACAGCCGACTGGCGTCGCTTGTAGTGCTTCGATTGCGCGGTTAGCGGATTGAAATGAAAGAAAAACCTGTGCCGTTGAATTCTGCAGTGGATTTGTGGCCGTGGAAACATTTTAACCAGGAATACCTGACTCATTTGGTGGGCTCGTGAGCATTCAGTGCTCAACCTTTGGTATTTTATTATGACCGTTGACAACTGAGGAACTGATAATGACTCAATTCGCGTCGAATCTGGAAAGAAACCTCACAGGAAGGAAGCGACCCACAATGGCAATAAGGTTAGGCTTTTTAATTGAGAATATGTTTCGTAAAATTATCTTCTCCGGTCTCAGGTCTTACAAATCCTAAATATTGCTCCACACTGAGCTTGGGTTACCTGTGGTAACAGTTGGTTTTCAATGGAAAAGGATTACAACACTGTCGACTCTTTCAGTAGTGAAACACTTTGGTCTTGTCAGGCCATTTTTTTAAGGGTGTCTGATAGGCCTTAACTGTTGCCATTCAACGGTACAGCACTGCTTTCGAGCCTCCTTAACAGTCAAGAAAGGGGCTCACACAAGGACAGAGGAAAACTATGCGGCCCTCCCAGGGGTTTTGAGGAAGAAGGGAACATGGCTAATTTGAACTGGGGAACAGGGCAACAATAACAAATTACCTTGGGGAACATAAACCATTTAAGGGATCAAAAAGCTGAGGAAAAGTCTGGAAGTAATTATTTCGGGAACAAGGGAACGCAAGCACATTTTAAAAAGGGAACAAGCCCCCCCCCCCCCCCCCCCCCTCCTTCTCCCTGGGATGGTGTTGGCTCAATCTCCACCCTAGCCAGACTTTTTCTTCCTGTCCTCTCGTGGGCCCCTTTCCATTACAACGCCACATGGAGTACGCAGATATACGTACAATCATTGGCAAAAGTCTTGGAACACTCATCCTTTGAAGTTTGTTTTCTTGCTTAATGCGAACAGACATTTCCTTGTCTATTTCAAGGAGGCGGCGTGGTCTAGTGGATAGGGCGTTGGGTTTTGCATGTGGGTTTTGCATGTGGTTCCGGTTGTCCCGAATTCAAATCCCGTTCTAATCTAACTTCCTGTTGTCCCGAATTCGACTCTACCTGCCAGTTGGGGTCCTTAATAATATAATTGTTTCTTTCAGATCATTTTAAGTGGGTTGCCTGTGAGCTAGCTTGATATAGCTAATTGCACTTCCACTATAAACAAAGCATTTACTTTTTTTTTTTACATTTCAACAGTTATTGGGGGAGGGGACTTCTATTTCGAAGATTTTAGTGGAGTTTTGTTTCTGAAGTCTGAGAGGTTTTCAGGCCCATGCTGGCGTTAGTGTCCCAACTACGTTTGCCACTGATTGTAGCAAATATATATTAGGGAGTCTAGTCTGGCCTTCACCTTGTACGTAGACAGTTAAATCAGCCAATTGCAAGCCGAAACAAAATACTTAAATCGGGCGTTAAGCACTTAAAAGCGCTCGCCTTTTGATGAAGTTGCACTTGTTTTGGCTTTTCTTGAAGGTGGCTGATAATGGAGTGCGAAATCACGAAAATCAATCACCAAACAGAAATCGAAAAAATTAATTACTTGGGGCATCCGAATTTTGAATTATGGCGCGATCCGTTGGACGTGTCTTTTAAGAAAAATACACAAAATTATTTCCTTACGCAAATTGCTTACATTTTTAAAAAAACCGAAACACAATATGGGAAATCCCACTGTAGAGAGAGAGAGAGAGAGAGGGGGGTTTTTTTTTTCCTGAATATCGTCAATCAAGAGCTGGCCTCAATAGACCAAATC
>OX421451.1:11552064-11554564 GCA_949126865.1 Montipora capitata
AGATAAAGCTGAGAGTCATCCGCATAGCAATGAACGTCAGGTAGATGTGCTTTTACAATCTCAAAAAGCTTGGATGCGTAAATGATGAACAAAACAGGACCAAGACAGGATCCCTGAGGAACACCATACTGCAAGAAAAAACGGTCAGAGAGAGTCCCATTGACCGAGATGCGTTGACTTCTGTTCCTTAAGTATCCTGAGAACCATTCCAAGACTTGACCCGAGACGCCAAACCTTGACTGAAGACTCGTGATCAAAATACCGTGATCAACGGTATCGAAGGCTGCGCTTAGATCTAAAAGAACCAGCAAAGTTACATGACCTTTGTTCATATTCATAAGAATATCATTCTTTACCTTTAAAAGAGCAGTCTCGGTACTATGATGTTGCCTGTACGACGACTGCAAAACAGGATAGAGACCGTTGGAAGACATATGCAAAAGCAGCTGATCTAATACCGAGCGTTCTGTTAATTTAGACACATAAGAAAGATTACTTACTGGGCGATAGTTTTTATACAGAAGATCGAGGCCATGTCTCTTGAGCAGGGGATTTACTATGGCTTCCTTCCATGAATCAGGAAAAGAGGCAGTCTCGAGAGACTGATTGATCATCTGTTTAATTACAGGCAGAAGCACATCCATACACTCCACCACCAGTGGAGTTGGCATTGGGTCCAAAGCGCAGTGCTTCTTAGCACATTTCTTCACCAGCTCTAGGACGTCATCATCATTTAAAAGCTTAAACTCGCTGAATGATTCTCTCACAGGACGATCAAAGTCATATTTTGAGGACCCAGAAGAACCTCGTGCAGCAACATCAAGATCCAACCGAATATCAGATACCTTCTTGACAAAGAAATTCCCCTTAGCGTTAGCCAGTAAATATTTCCGTTCGTTTCCAAGCGAACGCGCATTAACTAAACAAAGCCTCAACAATTTATCATTGAGAGTGGTGGTGAGAGCATCTAAAGGAATATGTACGCCAGACGCCTTGGACAATAGCCATTGTTAGAGCACAGCCTGTTGGTCGTGCGAATAGGAATCGTAAAAGAATGCATGGAACGAACACCGAAGCTATTATTCCTATGCATACCCCTTGACGGCGTGACTATAGGTCCGGGATTAAGTTTAAACACGATATCACTCACCAGCTGACAATGGAAAGAGGCGGTAGTGTTTGCATAGTATGTGCACGGACGCTTGCAACGCTTGATCCTGCGTAGTGTCAAATACCGAGTCCTGTTGCATTTGATAACAATTATAACATTCCAGTCAAGGACAATGAATAGCACTCCAGCTCTAGTCGACAATAGATGCCAATCAGCAAACACAACTTGCTCAACTGTTGCGTGAAATACGACGTGACTTATTTCGGCTCTCCGTGGTGCATTCTGGGACGATGTTGCGTTAAACGTTAATGGCGTGGGTGTTGAACTCGTTATTTAACAGCACTTTGGCTACGCTAATTATTGTCTCGTTCGCTTGTAAAATATACTTTGTATTTACGCAGGATAAATTAAATAATCAGGATCAAGGAAATAAACTGTATTCGTCATCTGCTTACCTTGCGCAATGTAAGCTTCAGTCCTGTATCATGAACTGAGAGGAAGACAATTACGCCGCTCCCCTGTTAATCTTCTCTCATTGTGAGAAGAAAGCGGCTCCTTTGCACAAAGTCTTGCGATTTCTTTGAGCATTTTTACTTGCTATTTCATTTACGATTCGTGAAAATTTGACCAAAAACTGTGGATTATCAAACTAGCGAGGAGGTTCTCCTGTAATTTCCAGGCGATTTATTACAATTCATTTCGTCAACCACTTCGCACAAAGAAATAGCCAGCAAATCGCACTGAAATCACCGCTAGTTTAAAAATCGCAACGAAAACCTCTTGAATGGTTTCACTGGTCTGGTTTGGTGGAGCTTTGCATTTAGCGGCCCTACTATCCATCGAAATCGGTACGATTTATGTTCATAAATTTCGTACTTCACGAGCGCACATATTGCATACATGCTTTGAAAAGAGGCTGTTGTTTTCCACAACTTCTAATCCAGCCGCTCTGCAAATATCAACTAGAATTTGTCCGTACCTATCTTTTCTGTTTGATGGTTTAAACAAATTCTAGGAAGAAACATAACCAGTCTCACCAGGCTGAGAAGCTGCACTGAATCTCATTGACAAATTCTGCATCGATCGCTCGGTGTCTCCTCGGTACCTCGGTTTGTTTTGACAGAAGCAAACTTGTGTTAACCAGGTTTATCTGTGATTGGCTAATTTGTTAATAACATGTCAATCAGCGCGTGTGAAAAAAGGTAGGCGTGTTTCAAAAATAGGGGGTTTTCTTGCAAGCGTTCCCTCAGTCTCTTGCCCTAACTTTCACGCGGCCAGTTTGCAGAAAATCGTTTGGGAGAGGAACGCTTGCTACGCAGGCTAAATTTCACCAAGCCTTAGTATTTTTCTGAAATCCGTGACGGTTTACTGATATTCCGTGACCAATAC
>OX421451.1:11559564-11567064 GCA_949126865.1 Montipora capitata
ATGATTAATTAGTAGGCCGGTAGCCAGGTTTTTAATCTCAGAAAAGGATCTGTTTCGTCGTACGAACGTGTGAGGACCTGTGAACCAAAGGGCCTCTGCTGGTATGACTTCTGGGTGACCCCTTAAATGGTCTTAATGACCCCCCAACTTGAAAAAAATTGTCTGGAACGGTGCACGTACCACAGGACACCCAGCGTACCCTCACAGAGGGTCTAGTTAGATTTAAATTCTGTCAACTGCAAATGTTTTGTTCAGTCAACAATTTTTTCGGCAAAGTAAGATGAGTAAAGTACATGATGTATTAACTATAACTGCAACTTAAACGAGGTAACATGAATGTCTGTTAAAGCACCATAATTTGTTTATTACATGGCCAGAAATCGCGGACATTTGAGCCCGTGCTTCAGACAGCGGGTTACTCAATAAATTTATGCTGATGTACCTAAAGTACTGCAATCAGTTTACACATCGAGCGACAAAGAAACGTTTTGATGAAATTTATAATCTTGAAGTCCTGCAAGAACATCAGACATTGTTTTCTTGAAACTCGCACCAACTCCCATGGGACAGGGAGTAAGATGACGTGTGCCTTTTAAACAATTTGTGATGACTGAAAGTAAACAATATATTTCCTATATATTCAATTTCCCCGCAGTTCACTGATTCCCAGCCAAACATTCACTGAAGAATGGATAAACAAGGAGGCCAGCAGACCGGCGGAGGCCCAAAAAATCCGATGACAAAAGACGCGGCCTCTCGTATTCAGAGTTCTGAGGCAAAAGACCATGGTGGTGGAGTTCCTAAAGGAAGTTTTGCTTCGCGTGCGCAGTCCACTGCTGACAAGCGTGACAACCAGAAGAACTGAAAAAAGCTCAAGAAGCATACGTTTTAGCCCTTAAGAATGAATACGCTGGTAGTTGTAGACGGTGTTCGGATGAGATATACTGAAAATTAAATGTTAAAGTCAGTTATAGAGGCTGGACTTATGAAACTTGCACTCCAGCATAGCTAATTTTCTTTCCGTAGGGAAAGAAAGCGGTGGACAATAGTCCATTTCCGAGTTCATGTCTGCCTCCTCTTCAAAGCGAGTCTAAGAGCAAAGTTTTTATTATGAAAATTAGTTTTCATTCATATGTGGGAGGTGCGCTCGACTCCGGGAACAGTGTGTTGTGTTCTTGGGCAAGACACTTTACTATCACGGTGTCTCTCTCCACCCAGGTGTATACATGGGTACCGGCGAATCTAATGCTGAGGGTAACCCTGCGATGGACTGGCCATCCCATCCAGGGTGGAGTATAAATTCTCCTGGTCGCTTCATGCTACAGAAACCGGAGATAAGTGCCGGTCTGATGGGCCTTCTAGGCTCGTAGCAGCCATCACAAAAACTTCGCGCTTAGACTCGCTTTGAAGAGGAGGCAGACATGAACTCGGAAATGGGCCAGCCTAATAACAGCTCTCGAGATTGGTTAGGAAACAATGCACACAAACAAACCATGGATTCTTATTAAGAGTAAGGAAAAGCTGCTTCGTATATCGATCGATTCAATGAAACACAAAGTTTTAAAAAAGGAAAATAATCTTAATGCACGTGTAGCACGAATTTCCGTGCATTTTTTGCCGTACTCTACAAAACAACAACGTGAAATTAATGAACCATTCCTTGTACCGTTCGCACCCATCCACTTACAGGATAGTTCGCTCTTATTGGACAACGTGAACAAAATGGAAAAATCGCGAAATACTTGCGATAGCGCAGTTATATTTTGGACTGACATTTTCGTTCCGTTGTTCTTGCCTAATTAAACTCCCTATTATGTCATTCAAAACCGACGTTCCACTTATTTCTTGATTTTTTTCCCCGTACAAGGATCGAATTAACCCAATTGGAAAACAAGAATTGAAAATCAATGTTTATAAAACAAATTTGAGAAAAAGAAAGATACCTTGGAGAAAAAAATCATTTTCGGGTTAATACCTTGACGTGCGTTTTAGAGTATTGTTTCGCTGAATCCTTATTATTTCACTGTCATTCCTTACAAGTAACACTTTTTCACAGACGGTTGATCGTAGATGGGTGATTCAGTCTTACAAACGATCCTTGATTGGCGACCTTCTTAAATGGATGGGTGACCACGTAGTGCGTCAGCCAATGGATTTATACAGATAAATTCTTCCCATACAAGGAAATCCCGCGTAAGCCTAGCTTCAATACATCAGCTCCACTGTTCCCTGCTACCCCCGGCGATCAATTTCTCCCTAGCCCTTAAAGTGCCCATAACCCCAAAATATTTTTTTTCGCTAAAATGAATCTTTGCACCTGTTCGAAACCCATCGCGGCTTTTTTCCTTTTTCTAACAAATCCTGCCATTTTAGAGGCTTCGAAAGTTGCGAAAATCGAAGCATCTTTTGTTCACGACCGAGTTGGAAGGGGAGTGGGTCTATTCCTGTTTTTACGTCACAAACTGATTTACATTGCATTAACTCTTTGTAAAAATGCATGCAAAGTAGATTGTGACGTAAAAACTGGAATAGACCCACTCCCCTTCTCATTCGGTCGTGAACAAAAGATGCTTGGATTTTCGCAACTTCCGAAGCCTATAAAATGGCAGGATTTGTTAGAAAAAGGAAAAAATGGCTGCAATGCGTCTCGAACAGGTGCAAAGATTCATTTTAGCGAAAAAAATATTTTGGGGTTATGGGCACTTTAAGTCAGTTTAATTACTAACTGGCCTTTTCGTAAAGTAAAGGTTGCTGAATGACATAAGAAAATGTTAAAATCATGAAATAAGCATATTCACAACTTACGTATGTGCCAACTGGAAAAAAAATCCGCACGAGCTGAACTGCTCGGTTTGACAGGAACGATGCGCCCTCAGCGTCGCGCGAATACGACACGTGCACTTTTGTCCAGAAATGCAGGCAATCGCGAAAATAACAAATAACATATACCTTGCATACGGAACCCGCGCCCGCAGTGCAGGCGGTAGTCAAAACTGTGCTATCCTGTCAATCCTTTGCCCTTCCACCGGAAATGGTGAAATTCTGTCCGCAAACGACGTTGTTGTCGATCTACCCTGTGGAAAGGACGCCATCAAAGTCCTTTTTTTGCGACGTTAACACAAAGAAAACATTATCAATACAGTTTTGACGACTTCTTACACTTTATTCGAAAACGATGGGCTGAATTCGTCTCAAATTAGTTAGAAAAAAGCACAACACCGCAACAGCTGACGTTTGAATCACTCCTCGCTGGCAACCCAGTTTTGGCGCCTAAATGGTTTTCTGGCCTTTAATTTCGAACAATTGACGAGACGTCGGATAGCACAGTTTTTTTCCCCCTCGTTGAATTCTGATTGGTCAATTTAAGTTTCAGTAGCTCTCGCCGTATGCAAGGATGGCAAAAAATGACGAAAAAAATTTAAGCGGCGTAACTTCACTGTAGTTACTCCCTGTCCGGCGGGGTTAGTATCTGGATGGCAGACCTAAAAAATATACGACTTGCAGTTGGAAACATAGGACCGAAAATTCTATAATTTAACTCTCAAAAATAAGAACTGAGCAAGGTACAGATTTTGTTAGCTTGCCTTATGCAAAACAAACATTGATACAAAAGTAAATAAATATCGATACACAGTTATTAAATCCTGATTTTGTTTTTGTCATGTAATTCGAAGATTAATTTATTGTTTTAAGCTTCGCCACACTGTTTTCATTACCAAATAACTTTTTCTCTTTGTATGTGACAATGTGCCTTCTTTCTTTATGATTTATTTGCTGCATTAAGGACTAAGTTTAAGTTATGGTTTTAGATACCTAGGTAGATATGCACGCACTGCGGGCCTATTGGCACCACGGACTTACCAACTTTCACTACGCTATTACATTCTTACAATCCGATGACAGTGTGTAGTGCACTACCACAACAACAAGAGTATGGCAAAACACTGAAAGAGAAGGGGTGGAGGTTTAATAAATCCAACTAAAACCTCAAAAATGAAAAAAAAAAAAAACAAGTGAACGACACAAGGAAAAAAAACGAATCCTTGCAAGAGAGAAGAGAAGGTGGCTTCGTAAATATAACAAAGATAAAGAAAAATAACAAATCTAGCGAATTATAAAGGCAAAAATAACATCAGGTGAACAAAAGAGGCATGATGTAGGGTAGGGTCGTACCTCTTATTTTGAACCGTTTGTGATGACCCGTTGGGAGTGAGATAAACCCTCTTATCTCGGAGGGAGTACGCAAGCTATGACAGGCCTAGTTAGCAAGCGGTATTCTGCAGTGCGGTCCGCTGACTTTTGGTGATTGAATAAGTGATCCAAAAAACACCCTACACATCTTACCGCTCTCGTTTTCTCGGGCCATATTTCATTGTCGTTAATTAGTCTTCATTATTCTAACAAAAGGTACCAACCATCATGAAGTCTAAAAGTGAAGACCAGGCCTCAAGATCCAATCCTCGTAGGGTAGGCTCCCAATGCAATCTTTATTGTTTAAATATTGACTCCAGTGAACGAAAGTCGGCCAACATTTTTTCCTTTCATCCTTGATAACGTTAACAAACTAAGAAATAGCTTGCAATTGCATGTATTGTGTACAAAAATTCGCAATCTTTTTTTCGGTATATTGAAGTACACTCAGCCATAGCTGAATGACATACTCAAGGTTCTAAGGCAACGATTTGAACTTGTAATGATAATACTAATTCATGTTTCATATAATTATGGCCTCCCCAGGTCTCTAGTCCTCTTGGTCATGTCCGTTTTTTCGCTCGTGTAGCTTTAAGAAGTAAAGATAACCAACAGCATCTCCAGCCGTCAGCATATCTGCCACAATTGGGTGCCAGGCAAGCCCCCAGATCCCAGAAGCCGCATAAAACACTTGAACCTGGTGACCAGTATCGCAATCCCATATACGAATGGTTTGGTCCAAGGCCCCACTCGCCAAAAACTGGTCACTGGGAGAAAAACTTACCATTCGGATCTCAGAATCGTGTCCTCGCATCACGCATATCTCTTTCCAGGTGCTTGTGTCCCACAGACGCACCAATTCATCTTTTGAACAAGTGGCTAACATCTTCTCGTTGTGAGAGAACGTGGCACAGGTCACCCAATCTGGTTGCACTACAGTGGTCACGTGCTCTAGACTGGAGCTGTTCCAGATTCTTGCAGAGTTGTCTATTGAACTGGTTAGGATGAACTTTCCTGATGGAGAAAATTCAGTATATTGGCAGAAGCGTTCATGTCCTTCCAAGACGGTAATCTTAGATTGTTTCTCTAAGTCCCACACAATCGCACCGTTTGCAAACTCGCCGACGGAGACCAATCTTTTGTCGTCCATTGAGAATCGAAGGCACCAAGGAAGCATGGACTCGCCGCAGTGCAACACGATGTTATCCTTACCGGTCTCTCGCGACCAAATGCGAATTTTGAGCTCGTCTCCACCACTGGCGACCTGTTTGGAATCTCGTGAAAAGGTACACGCGCGCACTCCGCAGGAAAAAGTTCTTTTATTCTCGTGTCCTTCATAGATCAAAGAGACCTTCAGCGCCTCCATGTCCCATACACATACCTGCAGAAACAAAAGACACGTTTTGGCTGCATCGCTGCAATAGCTAATGCTAATACTCCAACCAATCATATTAGCCTATCACAGCCGATATAGTCTGCGGACAAAAGTTTTTCATTTGGTAATAGTTCAATTAAAATGGTAACCACATGAAATGAAAGGACGCAAAAACTACTGAATTCTGATGGTCCTTCGAGCAAAAGCATGTGGAGTTACTTTACTGAATTATGGGTGTCCTCTTTGAGATCAGTTGCAAGGGATCTTGACATCTACCGGCGGTGAACGCCAACGAAAATGAAACATAAAATTACACTGAAGTTCACGCTCAAACGTTTTTCGCTCTCACGAAGGGCTTTCCCCTCGAAACGTCAGCTTTTAACTCGACTTATACGTGGGCTAATTTTCTTTTGTTATGTTACCGAATCGCCGTTTTTGCCATTAGTTGATGAATCTTTACAAGATAGGCGAAGCAAGCCCGAACTGAATTTGGAGGAACGGTGTTGGAGCTTTGTAAAAACCAGCTGATTACAATTTTCCTTTGAATGGCCATTTCACACTCCATATCCATCAAAGAACCACCTCGTTTCCAGGGCTTTTTCGCCCTCTCCCCGGCGGAAAAGCCTAGTGATTTTATTCCCAGTGGCACTTTCACCTCTCGGTGCAATACATTTTTTGTCTTTATATATTCCGCTTACCTTAAAGTCATCTGATGCTGAAGCCAGCCATTTCCCGTCTTCAGAGTATGCCACACTCCAACAGCGTTCTGAATGAAAACGCGCTTCACGTAGTTTTTCTGCTGCCGTAGCGTCCCAGACGCGTACGGTTTTGTCCGAAGCAGCAGATGCCAGCAAAGTACCATCTCCATTAAACGCCACATCCAGTACCCAATTTGAATGACCACCTAACAATGCGAGGGTCCTAGATCTAGCGCTGACGTCATAGCTGTCTTCATCGAAGGTTGCATCGAAGAGAGTGACCGTATGATGAGCGGAAGAGCCAGCAGCCAATAACGTACCGTGGTCCGTCTTCACAAAAGCAACAGTAGAAGCGTCGTTTGGAAGGTTGAACGTCCAGACCCTTGCCCCAGTTTGCACGTCCCATAAGATGACGTCACTGTCAACGCAGGCGGACGCAAGATGCTTTCCATCAGGAGAGAAACACATGGACCAAATAAGGGCTTTGAAGTCAAGCTCTTCATAACCTTCCAAGGTGTCTCTGACGGGAAAATTTGGGTTGTCGTCGCGCTGGTGCCCCTCCAAGGTATGCCTGATTTTCTTCTCCTCGAGATCCCATATGAAGAGTTCCAGCTGATCACCGCACGAAGCAGCAATTGATTGATCAAGTGGTGACCAGGCACATGACATAGGGAAGCTTTTGTGGCCCCTGAGTGTCTCTAGGTTGGCACCCGTAACCACGTCCCAGATTTTTAGGGTCTTGTCTTTTGATGATGAAAGAAGCTTGTCTCCATCTTTCGAGAAGGCGACGCAGGTCACTCTGTCTTCGTGTCCCCCCAGAATCCTTTTAGGAAAATAAATTTTAAGTCATGTTCATGTTCGGTGCTTTTCAAAATTGTATTGACGTGTTACTGTCAAAAGAGCTATAATCAGTTGCATAGTTCTTGATACATTTCGAATGAAGACACCTCTCTTTTTTAAGTTCTTTTCTAGCAATAGATCTACACGGTACAAAACACACGCCTTCTTAATCCTCCCCCCACCCCCTTCCCACGCAATTCAAAGCTGTCAAACCATGAGCACTGTCTTACATTGCCAAAGGGAGGGAGTGTCTTATTGTAAATACTCTCTATCTCCATTAAAAAGGGGTAAAGAAGACTTAAACTGCATGCTACTTTCAAAGACGACCGACATATGCTCGAGTTTACTTCAATTCGAACAATGGATTTTGCTTTAAAATTTAAACTCGCAAGTCAC
>OX421451.1:11572064-11579564 GCA_949126865.1 Montipora capitata
AATGACATATGAAGGCTTTAAAAACAAGAAAACGTTAACAAGTGATTGTCTAAGAAGACTTAGGAAAGTTAATTTTAAAACTCCCACTCGCATCCAATTCTGAAGGTCGGTATTACCTTTTGTCATGGACGACAAAAGGTCTCGTTAATCACATGAGCAAATAGCTTATTTTTCATTACTTTAAAATCCTTAAGGCATGCACGTATATAAATGTACTTGAATTGTTGTTGCACCAGACTGGATTAGTTTTCTCAAGCTCGAGGACTAATAAATAGCGTTTATTGAATTATAAATAAAGTCGCTGTTGTTGGGTTTTTTGATTGGGATGATATTGCAGTTCTCCTAACGTATAATGTGATTTCTAAACAATTGAAGCAATGATTTGGACTTAAAAATAAAAGAAAAAGAAGCTCCTTACAGTACCAAACTTTAGCAGGTTAGCAGAGCTGCTACACCACTGTTTGATTGCCTTGGGTTCGGAAAGAAACCACATCTCAGTTTTCATTGACTTTGTGAACAAGCTAACTTGTCCCGTAGCAAACTGCCTCGACGACGTTCATGTAATAACAGATTAGCATTACCTACCTGTGTATGTACTTATTATCCGTAAGGGAATCGCTGAACACCCTGACGTCCCGGCCTTCCCCGTGCGTATGAGCCAACTGCAACCGGACCTGCCTGTCTCGCACTGGTCTCCACTGATACCGTACACAATGCAAACCCGGAATTCAACATAGACTTCCAGTTGTGCACAAGGCATAGTTTCTCGAGACTGTGCTGCCACTAATAAAATTATGTACTGCAACTGCAAGTTGTATTTTTGTTCCGTTCTCAGCACACGCAATTCAAAAACCTCAACCCAAAAACCAGCGGTGAGTTCAGAAATGAACTGATGTGCGCAAATGAAGTAAACTACGACAATTTAGTTCTGAGCACCACGCAGCAAGAAATGACAAATGCACGGCTGCTCTCAAAACGCATGTTTGCTAATGGTTATGTCAAACGACTGATATCGACCAATAAGATCTTATGGATAACACTTAAAAGCGCGAGAGGCGGGAATTTGTTCTAAATGTTTCTTGTCCAATCAGGGAGCTGCGGTGTTACATGATTAATAGAAGTCAAGCTTTGAGCGCTTATACGTGTGGGGTTAAGATTGATAACAATTAATGTGCATTCGGTGGATACGATGATACTCGGACCAAAAATATATACAAAAAAAAAAAAAAAAAAAGCCCGCCAAACGTCAGACCATTACCGACGACCGGCGACTCCGTTGGTTTAACATCAGACTTTCGTGCAGAAATCGTGGGTTCACAATCCTGGTGGGACCAGCACTTACAATAACAGAGAAAGTGCTACTTTTGAGGTTTCATCTGCAAATGGTTACACTTTCAAGTCCTCTCGGGAAACGACTCTAAACCGTTCTTGTTATCAACCCTGTGGGACGTTAAAGAAACCACACACTGGGAAGGACCCATTGTGTTGGTGGTCTATCTATCAGAGAGTTGTAAAATTGTAAATAGTATCAGAACTTTAAACACACATGAAACCTATGTGATATGTGCGATATATAAATTACCATTATTGTGCCAATGTCGGTATATATAGTAATCACTTGAGAAATAAAATCTACGGCATACCGGTTGATGAGTCAGGGGTTGTTCCACAAAAGCGATACAAGATGGCCACTTTTCTGTCCTTGTTTCTTTCTTGCATTTCCATGACAACTTTCGCCATCAATGACGTCTTCCCAACTCCAGATTCACCATAAACCACTAAGGGCATCATGGGATCTTGAATGCCGAGGTACTTGTGGATGGATTGCAAAATATCTTTACGTCCTTGAAACGATTGGGTATGATCTCGACAGAAGATTGCATGACGCGTGACTTCTTCCATAACTGGACTGGTGGGTTGAAGACTTTGCAAAACTTCGGTAATGCGAGATATTAGAAGTTCTTTGGTTCGCTTGCACATCTCTGAAACAGAAGACAGACGAAGGGCGTTTGACACGATTATTCCAAAAAGGTGGGTAATGTTAAGCAACAGAAAGCTAATGGGTTTTGTCTATTTACAGTGCAGGCGAGGGACCAAGGAATTTGGAACGGGTGAGCGGGGAGGGATTCTTTTTAGCGCATAAGATTATATTCATATAGAGTTATGCGCTCTATAAGTATTAAAGATTATTATTATTATTTACTTTCTGAAGGTGGGCTTAAGAAAATCTTTTTTTTTTTTGCCAGGGAGTTCCGTTATGTGTCAGTCGTTCCTGAAGGGTTGTTAGGAAGCTTAAGCAAAGAAAACGACGACTATACAACGAGATCGAGAACCCTACAAAACAACGGAATTACAAACTAAGAAAATGGCTTCGTATGCACGTACGAGCGTTTTACATTTTGGTGCAATAGACCACTTTTAATATATTAAAATTCAGCTTGGCAGCAAGGCCGAGAGGACACAAACAAAGGAAACTGAATTAACATGTTTATTCACTTCTTTTGTTTGTGTCCTGCAAGCCTCACTATCAAGCTGAATTTTAATATATCGAAAGTGGTCTATTGCACCACCGTTCTCGTACTGGCAACGACTTCGAATGACTAAATTTGAGGTTACGTGGAGGACACACGAGTCCTTCGCGACAAAATTTTAATTTTCTCTCAAAAATCCACACCATTGTTCCCACTTTATTCCTAGAAACTTGGTACACATTTTCTACGCCAAATTATCATTTCATCGTCGTCATCTTTGCTTGGGAACTCTATTATCTTAAATTTTAGTGGTCAGTTAATTTATACGGCATTCACTTGATCTGAAGGTTTAAGATGCCAATAACATTTGTCTTAAAGTTCTCCTACGATGAAAAAAATCAGCTCTCCTTTTTCTTCACATTTCGTAAGTATTTGCGTTGATTGCTCAATAGGAAGAATTTTTTGTCGTAATTTCAGGATGAAGACTATTTATTTGTCAATTTACTTTTCCGCCATTACTTGGTGCGGTTCCGATTGATAAGCTTTCAGTGATCTGAATCGAGAAGAAAGGGACGTCATTTACGCACTAGCTTTAAAATGCAGTGTGTGAATGCGGCTTAATTAGTATGCAGAACAAGAGTTTGACAATCTGAAAGCCAAAAACTCTCGTGCTGCATACTAATTAAGCCGCATTCACACACTGCATTTTAAGCTAGTGAGTAAATGACGTCACTTTCTCCTCGATCCAGATCACTGAGAGTTTAGCAGTCGGAACCGCACCAAGTAATAGCGGATCGTTAAATAAAAAAAGTTGAGTTAAAATAAATAGTCTTCCTCTTGAAATTAATACAAAAAATTCCGCATATTGAGCAATGCAGTATGCAGAACAAGAGTTTGACAATCTGAAAGCCAAAAACTCTCGTGCTGCATACTAATTAAGCCGCATTCACACACTGCATTTTACGGTAGCCTCGCAGCTCTTACAAGGTCTCACCTGATTGGAGACTTCCCTTGAGGTTTAACAAAAGAACAAATAACAGAAACAATGGACCCTAGGCCTAAAACCTAACCCTTTTGTTTTAGGCCTAGGGTCCATTGTTTCTGTTATTTGTTCTTTTGTTAAACCTCAAGGGTGGTCTCCAATCAGGTGAGACCTTGTAAGAGCTGCGAGGTGACCCGCATTTTAAGCTAGTGAGTAAATGACGTCACTTTCTCCTCGATCCAGATCACTGAGAGTTTAGCAGTCGGAACCGCACCAAGTAATAGTGGACCGTTAAATAAAAAAAGTTGAGTTAAAATAAATAGTCTTCCTCTTGAAATTACTACAAAAAATTCCGCATATTGAGCAATCAACGTAATTACTTTCGAAATTTGAAGAAAAACGAGAGACTTTTTTCATCATAGTAGCTAATACTACAGTCGTCCGTAGAAAAAGGTCAAGATTTTGAAATCAGTGAAATTAAGCAACAGGATATCTCTTCTGAAGTGTTAGTCACTGCAGTTGATGTAAAATGTAATTTTACCTAACAAATAAATGCAAATCAGGGGAAAATGCTAAATATAGTGACCGAGCTCCTAAAGAGGAGGCTGGAAACTAAATACCAAATTAGAATACTATTGTAATTAGTGAAGCTTTTTACCAAGTTTAAATAAAGAACCAGATCCAGAAAGAACGTTTCCATCTTGGGAAAGACCGATTCGGCCAACTCAATGTTGTACCCAATTCAAATCCTTTGGGAATAAAACGCTTTGTTCCAAGTATTTCCAGTATCATTTAAACGTGAATGCTACATTTTCATGCAATTGCAACACACAAAGAACCTTAACCCCGAGAGATTTGAATTGGGTACAACATTGAGTCACCCGAATCGGACTATGAAAGGGCTAAAGCAACTAATTTCCTCTGCGTGCCATAATTGAGAAGTACAGGATCTGGGAATGCGATTAATGGGACCTTAAGATCGGAGGACAAGAACGAATACGAGTACTAGTTTTCCGGCCCGAGCATGCGCATAAGGTTTGACGGCCGACTTTTTTCGAAGTGCGCGTGCTCAGAACGGAAAACTCCTGCCCGTAGTCGTCCTCGTTCTCCGATCTAAAGGTCCCTAAGGATATATGTATTAACTACTAGCAGCAATCTTGGATTATTGAAGTTCGTTCGACAGTCGCAATATGATGCACTGGTCAATAGTGCTAATAGGCCGTTTTCGAAATGTGAAATATTCAGCTTGATAGTGAGGCTGTGAGGACAAAAAACAATAGAAACACGTTGGAATGAATGTGCCAAATATTAAATATTTGCATATCACCCACTTTCCTTTGTCTTTGTCCTCAGTACCTCTCTTTCAAGCTGAATTTTAATATATCGTAAACGGCCAATTCAACGTGGTGCTGACAAAAAACGAAAATTTGCTAAAGCTCGCTCTATGCACAGGACACCCAATATTAGAGATCGCGTTCTCCTATTAAATGTCGAACGCAACAACCGTCTTAAGCTTACATCGTTTTTGTATGTTTGTAGCCTTAACAGCCCTCTACCTCTTAAGTAGTCTCCATGTTCGTCTTTACTGAGACCTTCGTGATGCCATCGCAGATCGGTGAATTTAAGCACCCGACCAATATCCAGTGAAAGTGGTATGCGATCTTCTTTTAGCTCCGATAAAAGCTTGATACATTCAGGATCTTTTTTTCCATCTTCCTGAAAGGAAAAATGATATATGGACGAATGAATGACAGAACGCAGGACTACTGAACTGACGGATTCACGAGCCGACAGATCGCGAGACCTACCGTCGAACCAACCAAAGGTCTGATCGACTAAGAGATTTGATTGGACGCACGACTATTGGAACTGACGGATTCATGCATGAACCGATAGACAGACCAACCGATGAAAGGACTGGCCGACTGCAGCTCGTAATATCAGTTCTAAAATACCGTCTGTCAAGGCATATGTCAGAGGAAAAGCATTTCATAAACTGGAAAACTCGAGTTCTTGTTGTCTTGTCTTCGCAAGGAAATGACAAAATTCTATCCGTCTTTGAAATCACTTCAAAGGCTTCAGTGAACGTACCTGCAAATTAACGTAATTTCTCGCTTCTTTGTCCGTTTCATTTACGTTGTCAAATCTTCGATCAATAACTACTGAACGCTGGTTTGCCTCAGGGTCTGAAACCACGCCACTTTCTACCTCCAGCTGCGTCACGGACACAGTGTACTTGTGTTTGTTTTCTTCTTCCAGTCCTATTTTTTCTGCCGCAGTTCGCAGCAGACTCCAAATCTTCTTTTCAATTGTTCCCCATTCCTCCCAGGCCTTGGACAGCTCGTTTCTGTCCGTGGAATGAATGGGAAATTGGGACGAGATGGGTTGCAAAAGATGACAGGGAGGGACCGCGTTATCATCGCGAAGATACCATGTTGTGACCAACTCCCGATCCGATTTATCAATATGTTCAAGCAGGGATTCAAATTCATCAGAGTCGACAGATGGAGGTAGAGGTCTCCAACCATATTTGTCTCCCAAAAGGGCGATGAAGGCAATGCCAAGCGATATCTCTTGACAACGCTTTATTTCTTCCATACAAATGTTTACCACGCGGTGGTCGTCCACTGACTCTTGGCGTACACCTGGTTGCAACAGAAAGCAATTTAATTCTAATTACTACACAAGGCTGACAGACAAAAGACAAGCCACATGTATATCCTGTAAAACCCGATAGATAGAAAGACTTTTCTTAATACTTAAATCTGGCATGCATTCCCACTAAAGAATAACTTTGAACTGTGAACTTTAACCCGAAGGAAATAATATTTGCAATCAAATTATGCAAAGCCCGATACTCTTAAAAAGGTCACTCTACATACTGAGCTAACTGGTAGATCACACATTCGAGGTTTTGGAAAAGCTCTTACTCCCATTAAGGCTGGTTTTCACTAGCGACGGAGTCGGAGTCGCAGTCGGAATCGTAAGAGCGCTTATGACCTAGTGAAAATCAAAGATCGAAGTCATAAGCGCTAGCAGAGTCATAAGCTCGACGGAATCGGAGTCGGAAGACTCTGAACGTTTCCATTTTCTTCCGACTCCGCTTATGACTCCATCGCTTATGATCCAGTGAAAACTAGATTGTCGGAGTCGGAAGCAGAAGCAATGCTTGGAATCGATGTTTGTGATTGGTTTATTCATCCGCTTCTGCTTCTGCTTCCGACTCCGACAATGCAGTTTTCACTGGATCGTAGGCGACGGAGTCGTAAGTGGAATCGGTATTCTGCTTCCGACTCCGACAGTTTGATTTTCACTAGATCGTATCGTTCTGCGCTTCTGATTACGACTCCGACTCCGACTCCGTCGCCAGTGAAAACCAGCCTTTAGTGATCGGCTTCTTTCCCAAATGAATCAAAAATACTTTGGACCCACAATGTTTGGATGAAGGGCGATCCGCTTACTTAAAGCTAGTACTTTTCCGTGTTTTCCAGCATACATATGAATGGTCCAAAATACCGCCTAACTAAAGCCCGGTTTACACTACAGAAAATTTTTGGCACGGCTCGGGTGAAATTGGCACAGGTCCCAAAAAAAGACGTTCGGCTCGGATAAAATTTGCAGTGTAAACAACCTGTCAGTACCAAATTTCATCCGTGCCGAACCAAAATTCTTACCCGTGCTGGGACCTTCGGCGAGGTAGCCCGAGCACCGGTGAAAATGGTACGGGTGCTGAAAAAAATGGCACGGTTCGGATAGAACAAGTAGTGTAAACACTTGAAAGGGCCAAATTTGAGCCTTAAGTCATAAATTAATTATCATTCTCCACCAAAATCACGCGGACGTTCTTCATTATAGTTGAACTGCGCATGGCTCCATGAGAAGTTACGTGGACCCAAAAATTTTGGTACGGTATTTTTGGTACGGTAAAAATGGTGTAGTGTAAACAAAGTTTGCTGTGCTCTTTTTTGGCACCTGTGCCAATTTCACAGGAGCCGTGCCAAAACTTTTCTGTAGTGTAAACCGGGCTTAATTCGAGAGCTTTCACAA
>OX421451.1:11584564-11602064 GCA_949126865.1 Montipora capitata
CGTTTGCTGATTCAAAGCCCAAGTTCCACGAGAGGGCAAATGACGCAATGCGATGCAGCTAAAATATGAAAATGCTGGATTCAGCCTTATGGAATGTTATAAATGGCATATTTACTCTAATCTTGCTTGTTGACCAACACTGTTAATCTGGAACCTTTGCAGCTGGATTCCGGTTTTCACTTACCCATATTACGACTTAATTACAAGAATAGTTTTTCACATGTTTTCTGTGTTGCTACACTAGTGTTTCACCCGCCTTTGCCTCACCGGCCGCTTTCACTTGAAACCAGTTTATTTGATGTCATAAGACCCACGTTATTTCCACACCTGTTCCAAAACATACTATTCCTTATTAGCTGTGTCACCTTTTGAAGGGAAAGGACAAAACATAGACCCCCCCCCCCCCCCCCCCCCTTTTGGACCGGGTCCATATTTATTATTATTTTCTTGCTAAAAAGTGTTCCAAAGCAGAACTTAAATGATCTTTTTAACCTCAGAAAGGACGATTTTGTGACAAAGGAAATGTGTTCACTTTGTGACAATGTTTAGATTGGGTATCAGTTACAAATTGTTTCATTTTGTCATTACTAACAATGATAACATTACCCAAAGAGAACAATAACAATGTCTGTTCATTTATCATTGATATTTTATTGTTATAAAATATGTTAATGTTTATATATATTGTTCATGTTGGGGCTGGCTAATTTGGGAGTCCATTGTTGGATACATCAGATGAACTTTATTAGGGCTTACACTAATTTGTGAAACGAAACAAAACGCACAGAAACACAGAAAGAATCCTAAACATTCTTTAAGCTAAGCTTAGGCCTAAACAAAAGTTTTTAGGCCTAATTTTAGCATTGGTAAATGGTTAGGGTTGTACCCGCCCGGAAATGTTTGATCCATTTGGCAAAATAGTAATCTGACCAAAATTACTAATTTGCGAAGTGGATCGAAAATTTCCAGGCAGGCACAACCCTAGTAAGTGTAAGCCCTTTCTAGAATAATATATAAAGAAAGTTTTTTCCTGTTCTGGAAAAAAGCTAATCAGTTTCATGTCCCTGAAATTAAGATAAATTTATATTTAAAAAGATTAATTTGTTATTTATAATATTACCAGTATAATAAATTGAATAAATGTATGATGCAGTAAGCTATTTTACAATGATAATTTCATTTCATTATATTGTCTTCATCAGAGTGATTGATTATAAAACCATATTTCCTAAATTAAATACGGTAGATTTTCACACTGGAAAATGATGTGGGTTGGTGTCTTTGATCCCATTCATAGGTTAAGTAAAATCCAAATGGCCCCTTCCATTCTAGCCTGTGCACAGCTGCCCACTCTCTGAAAAAAATCTGAGAGCAGCGTCTGTGATTTACCGTTGATAATCGTGTTTAATACCGCGTGATCATTGACACAACGAGTTTTGATTGGCTTTCATTTTTATTTCTCCCCATCAACACCGTAAGAGATTTGACGATTTGACGTTTGTACTTTGTGCATGGTAAAAAATTCGAATAAAAATCGTTTTGATGGTCAAAGAGGGTTTTCTTTTAAAAGTACGAGCGGAATTGTTATCTATGGAGTGTATCGTGGAAAACGATTCTACATACATTTGTAGGAATTGTTTGTCAGCGCTGAAGAGACTAAAGCGCTCCTGACGAATCTTCACGAGGTGAACATGGCACGAGGCACAAGATTTCTCACTTGAAAACGTCCCCGGCTATCCCCTTACCAGTCAATATAATCTCAATGCCTTGCTCGGACCAGCCTAGCCATTCTCAAGAACAATCTACAAAGCGTGTTGCCCTGGAAGATTTGAGATGTGTTCATATCGAGGAAAATATAAACAGCTCATTGGCAACGATCGGGGCTGCTCTGAAGATCAGAGCCGTACCCGGTTGGAAGACTTGCAAACGCATCCTTTCCTCTAAAGAGTGCTTCTGTGCTATAAAGACAAGGAATCTTAAAACTATCAGAGACGCTCTTCAATGCACTTTTGGAATCTGCCTCATTTACTACCGTTTCAAACTGTGCAACATTTTTAGTCCAAAGGATTTCATTCCGGATTCTCTCAAATCACGTGTTGTATACAAATTTACTTGTGCGGGCTATGGTGCTCGCTACGTTGTGAAACCAACAGGCATTTCTACACACGTGTAAATGAGCATCTTTTCCGGGACAAAAATTCTCATATTTTCAAGCATCTTAGTTTTTCTAAAAATTGTCACGATAATTGTGATGTTTCGTGCTTCAAAATTATTGATAATGCTACTTCTTTCTATCAACTCAAAATCAAGGAGAGCTTCCATATTGAGCGGTTGAAACCCGAACTCAACAAACAAGTTGATCATGTCAGTTTAGCATTACACTTTTAAACTTTTACCGTTATGTCAGTTGTGTTCTCTATAATATTGTTGGTTCGTTTGAATTTTACGTACTTGTAACGAACATTTAATCTACGAAGAATCATTGTATTGATAGTTATATATATATATATATATACGAATTATCTTGTAAAAATTTTAATGTTACACTCACTATGGCTGAAGTGGATGTTTGAAACATCGAAACATGTTCCGAAAATTCAAAAGTGTGGTTGTATTTTTTAAAATATTAGTAACACTTGTGCGATCCAGACCATTTAAAAATTTAGCTCCAAAGAAATTATGAGTCGTGCAAATTTTGGTCACCGTAGATCACTCATTAATTTTTGTAAAATTATTCCGAAACACGATTACTAAAGGTAAATTCGGAGAGTGGGCGTCTGTACACAGCCTACTTTCGTTCTTCCCTGGAGCGCATAACATTTTATTTAAAGTTAAAGTAATTTTTTATTAGTGTGGAAGAAAAGTGAAGCAAATTAGCCGAAATCGTCTTTACTAAGGTTAAAAAGCTCATTAAGATGCTTTGGGACACTTTGCAGCAAAAACGCAAACAAAAACAATTAAATAAAAAAATACGGGTCAGGTCCATGGACCCGGTCTAAAAGGGGGTTCCTTTCCCCCTGATGAATTTATTTGCAATTGTAAACATTAAGCGATGTTCACCGGTACATTATCCGCGTTATTGTAAATGAGCAAGTGGCTACAGAAACATTTACTTGTTTTGTTCCGTACTTGGTAAATTAAAAAACTACCTCTTCCAAAATGTATCACCCTACTTCTGCGCCATATGGTATTCCGAGTAAACGCTTAAGGAAGCGTCTTGTTTGTTGTGAGTTACATGTTCACGTGCAACACCTATTGGCAGGAAACTGGGAACTAATACTCTGCCCAAAATGAGTTCGTTTCATCATGAGACTGAATGTTTTTTTTTTTTTTCGCAAGAAATTAGAAATTTTGGTTTCTAACTAAAGGTGGTGTTATTCCATAGGCTGTTCAAATGGTTAAATGAAACGTCTTAGTGTTAAAAAGCATATCGAGGTTCAGTGCTTTGGAACTTTGTCAACCATTATGTCAAAAATGTAGGTAGTATCGACCCCAAGAAACTTCGTAGTCTACTCAGGAGAAATGATCACTTCAGGAGTTTTACCTTTACTGGTTTATCAGGTTCAACAGTTAGGAATAGATTAACTGATTATACGTATTTTTAAGTTGAGATGTAAAAATTTGAACAATTTGAATGTTAATGTTTTACTGTATTATAGCTTCTTACTTGGGATGTTTTTAAAAATGTAATTACTTTGTTAAGTACACGACCCCACAAGCTTTTTAGCTTTAACTCCTATCGTGGATAAATAAAGATTCTATTCTATTCTATTCTATTCTATTCAAGCACCAAAACCCGCGGAGTCATAGAATCAGTCTCTGCGCTGGAATTAATACCGAAACGCCGAGAAGATGCGAAAACCGAACGAGATTATTTATCGTGAAGCTCAGCCGCACTAGAAGCTATTTATCGCCGATCGTGAGAGTATCATTTTTCATTTTCACTTTCTTTAGCTCAATAAGAAAAACACTGAAATAGCGTTAATAGATGTAATAAATTCGATCCGTTACAATACGAGTTCAAGTGACGTCACCTTAAAAACAAAGGGCGAATTAAGCGGGGAACCAAACTTTCAATAATAATTACATTCTCATGGAAGTAAAAATGCAGATTTACACGAATTTAAACAACGCGCGACTTAGATTTCCAAAACATTCAAATGTGATGCTTGTTTATATTACAAATCAATCCTTACGAAAGAAGTCAATGTTACAGGCGGCCACAATGAACTCCTGCTGTTGTTATTTCTTGAGTCAAATTGTCGCCATAGTAACGATTCTCTCACCAACCTTGATAGCTAAGCAAGCGTTGTAAAAGAAGCCCGAAAAATTATTCAAGATCTCGATGATTGAAACAAATCATTTCGGCGATTTAGTCTGCTCGCTTCCAATTAATTTAGCTATGAAGACATGCACGTGTCCAGGAGCAGGTCAATTTATTGGGCTTATAATTATAATTATATGTTTCCCATGCAGAAGGCCATAAAATAATTTAGCGTTCCCGGAAAAAAAGGCCATGATTTACGAAAATAAACCGCAACGCTGTACTCATCTCTGCTGTGTTTTACTTTGCTGCCTGCATCATTGCAGTTGAAACTAAATATGTGGCCGATTTAAAAGCAGAAAAAGCTAGAATGACTGTATAACGAACTATCCAGAATTAGCATAAATACTGCCAATTGGATTCATACCTTACATCATGAAAACCCGTTGACGCAAAAGTCAATATTTATAGTACACATATAGTAAAAACCCAATTAACAAAGAACTCGGAGTTGATGAAATGACTGAGCTATCGATGAGGTATGATGTGATATATATATATATATATATATATATATATATATATATATATATATATATATATATATATATATATAGAGAGAGAGAGAGAGAGAGAGAGAGAGAGAGAGAGAGAGAGAGAGAGAGAGAGAGAGAGAGAGAGAGAGAGAGAGAGAGAGAGAGAGAGAGAGAGAGAGAGAGAGAGAGAGAGAGAGAACGGAATCCGGCGTGTCGTCGTACGCGTGAGCTCTTCGTGAGCTAGTTTTTAACCGATCAGTCAGTGCTGATACAAAATTGAAAATGGAATTTTGACTCACCTTTCCTTCATTCTTTCTTCACCTAAGGCACTGATAAAACGAATGGCGCTTTTTGATGGTGAACAACCCGTGTTGACGGACGCGAACTCGGAGCCACTGAAGACGTACTAGAAATGATGGTCAAGGCAGAATTCAAAACAGTAAATAATTCAACGAAGGTGCAGTCATGCAGAGCGAAACAAAAACAGGGAAGTTTGGCAAAATTATTAAATACAGATCCTCTTACTTCCATCTGGTGATGTTATGCATCTCGTTCTTTCTTTCTTCCATTAACGTGGACGAAAAAGTGTTTAAAAAACGGTGCCCACTAATTCATAGTATTTTTGTGCCGTTTATGAATAATTAATAGAGATTTCGAAGCTAATTTTTTTTCTATTGGTAATGAAAAAATATTATAAATTGGAGGCCCATCTCGCCTTTAAATTGCAAATTATAAAATTGCAGCAAAATCAATTGCTGGCAGAATAAAGAAAACTTTGCACTCCATCATAAGTAGTGATCAAACTGAATTCCAAAAAGACAAGTTTATTGGCGAAAATGTAAGGCTGTTATAAGTATCTTAAGGCATACTGACAAAAAAAAAATCCGGGTCTTCTCTTCATCGACTTTGAAAAAGCTTTTGACACCCTCGAAAGGTCTTTTATTGATAAAACTATAAAATATTATAATTTTGGAGATTCACTTATTTGCTGGATAAAACTTTTCTACATTGACATTCGCAGCAATGTACAAAATAATGGTTAGGAATGAGACTTGTTCAATAAGTAAAGTAAGTAAGTAACTTTATTTCAACTCGGGTTGATGAGGCTGATTAGGCCCCTAGCAAAAACATGCTAATATGCCGAGAAAAGTGAAATAAATAAATAAATAAAAATAAAAATTATATATGTATATATACATGATCAATTAATAACTAACATTCTAACAATGTCAATAAACAAACAATCCTAACTCTTAAAATTATTACAATGAATCATAGAAATCTGTACATTACAGATGTAGTTCTCTCACAGCCTTCTTAAATTCCTTAAGAATTTTCGTTGAACGTAATTTATCCGGTAAAGAATTCCACACTTTGGCACCAATAAAAGTTGTAGATTTTAGGCCAAAGTTTGTAGTTTTCTTACGTGGGACAACTAGCTTGTTGGTACCTCTCAAGCACTTCACATTATTACGTACGACGAACAAGTCACTTATATATCCCGGTAACATACCGTTAACAGCTTTAAAAATTAATATGGCAATCGTAAGCGACGATTGGACAAAGTTAAGCCGTAGTCATCATCACCATGAAGGGGCACCCGTTTGTTGTAGACACACCTTAGAGCTCTCACATTAAGCCTTTCCAGCTTCTGCTTATCAGACTCATTACAATTATTTCAGATCGCAGAACAGTAAGTAAAATAAGACATTACATACGAGTTGTAGAGGCACATCTTCGAAGAGATTGAAAGCGTGTTCTTTAGCCTGCTCAAAACGTCTAACTGATTTCCAACTTTCCTTGTAGTCTTGCCAATGTGTTTGCTAAAATTTAGCGAGTTATCGATAGTTACGCCTAAAAGTTCTAAATGGTCTACGATAGGAACCTGTACATCACTAATGCTAAAGGAAAGATCGCAAGGATAGTTTTTTGGGAGAATAATACATTTACATTTCTCGGGGTTGAGCGCAAGCTTATTATCGTCAAACCAACGACTCGCAACAGCGAGATCGCCATTGATTACAGACTTTACCACCTCAGGATCGCGATCACTAAAATAAATTTGATTATCATCAGCATAGTTGGACAAATTAGCACGATTAATAAAATAGAACAGATCATTAAGAAAAATATTAAAAAGAAGGGGCCCTAACACCGATCCCTGAGGTACACCCTTAGAAAAAACAATCTGAATAGAGGTGTTCGCCAAGGCTGTCCCTTGTCGCCGTATCTTTTCATTTTGTGTGCCGAAATTCTTAGGGCTGGCAGTAGGGCGTGATAAGCTTATTCAGGGTATTCAAATTTTGAGCAATGAATGTGACGTAGGCCAATTAATATGCCGATGATACTACTCTTATATTGAACGGTACTAGGTCTTCAACAGAAAGGTCCTTTAGTGAGCTTTTTGATATCTCAGTTGCCAAATTGTCAGGTCTCATAGTCAATTACGGAAAAACCGCGGCTTTCTGGATAGAAAAAAGAACAGATAAATTGGCAAAGAAAATATCAAGTCGTCTTAAGGTCAAGGCTCTCGCTGTATGGTTCTCAACCAGCGAGGAAGAACCTGTTACACTGAACTACCTGGGAAAAAAAAGGGAAAATCTCTCTATATATGCTAGACTCCTAAATTGTTGGCAGTTTATAAGATTAAACCTCCTAAGTAAAATAACAGTTATCAAAAGCCTAGCAGCATCCCAGCTATATCATGTCACCTTTGCCCTCCTCACCTTATCTAAAAGAAACACATCAATCACGTGGTCAAAAGTTACTAACCTCCACAAATCTTCGGAATAAAGCTTATAAATCAACTATTCGAAGGAATTTCACCTCAGCCAGTGGAAAGCTAGAAAAAATGGACAGTTGATTGCGGAAATAAGGAAAATCTGATATATTGGGATCAATCGTACGTTTTGCCTTTTTACTGTACGAGAGAAACTAAACTTCAAATTTTTCAATTTAAACTCCTTCACAGAAGGATTGCCACGAATAGTTACCTCTTTAAAATAGGTATTTCCCCTTCGCCTGCACCTTTTGTGAAGCGCAGAAACCTTGATTCACCTCTTTTGGGACTGTAAATTTGTTAAATCATTTTGTCAAAATGTTCATTATTGGCTCATACAAGATCAGATAAAACCACAACACTTTTCAGTCACTGACCTTACCCACCTGCATGGGTCAGGGGCGGATTCAGGATTTTTCTTAGAAGGGGGTGGCTGGAGGGGGTACTAGAAAGCCACACACCCTGCTCCCTCCCCCTAGATCTGCCCCTGTGGGTATAGTTTATGCTGATGACGATGTACGTATACAGCATACACTTCTAATGACCAGATACCATATTTACGCAGCGAAAATTTAAAAAACCTTACCAAATTTGCAAATCTTCGAGAAAACGAATTCGGTTTAAAAATAAATAAATAAATAATCGAACTCCCAAAAGTAAAAGAAACAATACCTAGCCAAAATACAATGAGCCACTGTATCGAGTCTAGTCACAGCTTGGTGCTCCCTGACGAGGCAAGTATAATCATCATATGCAACATTTGGTCATTGGAACCTTTTTTTAGGGCAAGACTAATTACCAACAATCTAATGCGTCCGAGTATGTGATTTTTGTTCATTCTTTCGTGCTTAGTGCAGACCACTGACTGATCGCGAGTGAAACGCGTACAAGGATCAGATGTACAGGATTATTTCAACTTGTACACCAAGTAAAGTACAATCAGGGTTGCTAATCAAATTAGCGAATGAATTGACTCGTGATTTTACTGGATATCAAAATAATATGAATGGGTTGATTGGAAATAACCCTACATTTTTCAACCTTAAATTTAATTAACTTGTTCCCAGTCCATCCCAATTGGTTAATGGAGTGATAGTTACTTCGGCCCCGCCATCATCTCTAACTCTTTCATTGCGCTTCGCGCATTCGCGAGGAAAAAATGAGCACCGTAACGAGAAAAAAAAAAAACAAACAAAAAAAGACAACCGTAACATTTACATGAAAAATATCAATCCTCCCTATATTGGATAGACCTCAATGTTGTACCCAATTCAAGTCTTAAGGGATTAAGATTCTTTGTTTATTGTGTTTGCATGACAATGTAGCATTCATATTTAAATGATATGGAAATACCTAGAACAAAACGTTTTATTCCCAGAGGGTTGTTTGAATTGGGTACAACATTGGTTGCGGTCGCATTATGGAGTTAACACTTGTTTAGTGTTTCCCTAGGGATTCAAAACGCCAGAGATTTGACACTTGAATAGTGTCAACACACTGTTTTTCTCAGTTGTGACCTCAACCATTGAGTTAGCCGATTAGGTCTTTGTTCAACGTGATCAAAATTTCAGACAAATCTCAAGTCTCAACTCCTATGAGATTTTTCACAGATTTGTCTGAAATTTGTTTGAGATTTCGCTGGCTTTTTAAGCTAATGTATCGCGCTTTCGACGAGAATGCCATGCTCTATGGAGGAGCCTCGCTTTGAGCAGAGTGTCAAACGATTATTATATAGAACTCATCTTATATATTTTGAAACTTGGGTTGTCTTATGCTACAGTCTATAATAATAATAATAATAATAGTAATAATAATAATAATAATAATAATAATAATAATAATAATAATAATAATGGCTTGATGCCTAGTTTACAAACCACGTTAACAACATATCGTGTGAATGAACGAAATAATAATAATAATAATAATAATAATAATAATAATAATAATAATAATAATAATTACCCAAGAAACTTACGCCAAAGTGGTTTTCATGGAGGTTCAGCATCCGATTGAATTGGAATTTAGAAATGTTGGTTTTTGAGGAGAGAGGAAAACCGGAGGACTCGGAGAAACACCTCTCAGAGCAGAGTAAAGAACCAACAACAAACTTAAAGGGAAACTGTCACGAGAAGCGCATGCGCTAGCGTCTTGAGAAAACTTGGAAAAGTGTTAGGTTAACTTTTTTCAAGTTGAATCAACAAATTCAAAATTGTGTCCATTGGAGAGGGCCATGGTGGACAAAGGAGAAACTCCGGTTAATATATATACGCGTGAATCCATGATGGCGGCTAGAATTTTCCGTGGGCTTGAGAGCAAACAAACTCGAGCATGCGCAGCGCATGACAGTGCCCCTTTAATCCACATATGACCACGAGTGTGGAATCGAACCCAGGCCACATTGGTGGGAGGCGAGTGCAATCACCACTGCATCATTCCCCCAATATCTTAATGACCGATGAATAAAAACACTGAGGACGCATTTTTACAGGGTTAACCTCCATCTGAAGTGAATATATTTACAGATTTCGGGCGAGAGTTTGACTTGTTCACAATAGGCCATTTTACAGTTGTTTGCTCAGCGACCAAGCCTATGAATGGCTGCGAGGCTGCCGGTTACCTTGCATTGATACAGACCTCACTACTTTTATCATGTAAATTGTGTTGTTGTAACGCTAATTAGTCCATATTAACATTACAAAAGCATGAAGGTTTGTATCAAAACAGGGTCACCAGCAGCCTCGCTTCCATTGTTAGGCCTGGTAACTTAGCCACAACTGTAAAATGGTCTATTCTGTCTTTTGTTTAGTTTCAAATTTCAGGCACCTTCCTGCCGGTATTTATGAATATATTTCACTTCAGATGGAGGTTAACGCTGTAAAAATGCGTCCTCAGAGTTTTTATTCAGCGGTCATAGAGAACTTGAAACTGGACTATTCTTGCACTTATGCCTGTTACATCCATCCCCGGCCAACTAGACTTTTGAAAAGTTATATACTTTATTCTAAAATGGCCGCCATTTAGATATTCTTTTGTTTTTTATTCAAATTAGACCTTGATGCCTCGTTCAAGACAAAATATTCTTTTGAATTTTAAGCTTACGAACGAGGCATCAAGGGCTTATTTATTAAAATCAAATGGCGGCCATTTTGGAATAAGGTGTATAGAATCCTTGATCATGGTCAAAATTGCATAGTTTTAGAGAATTCAGGTAACCTTCACACAATGATATTTATCACAACCAAGAGGAGGATGAGGTCGTCCTCTCTTGTCACAACTTATCGGAATCCGATGTGTTCATGCATTGTTGATTGTTTTCATTCCCAAGATTTGAAACGTTCATTCTCCTAACTAGTACCATAGATTTCTTTGTTGAGGGGTCATGAGAATTTGGTGTTATCTTAGATCATACCTGTGTGACTGCCATTTCATTGAAAATGTGAGGAGAATTTACATACTGATTAGTGCTGGTAGTCAAAAGTTAATTGTAATCTATTTGTATTTAAGAGAATGACCAACCGAACTGACATGATTTGTCAACTTTAAACACCCTTTAAATATTTGCCATGCAATTTCACACATTCGTTTGACACAAGCCAGTACGCAAATACATTTTTATATTGGTTCGTGTTTTGGACAGACAAACACAAGATATTTAAAAGTACTAGTTACGAAACTGAAATCGCCGTTAGAATAGTGTCTAATTGCTTTAAAACAATATCGGCAGCAATGCCATATCCTTAGGCTGTACTGACAATACACTAAATAACCGAGAAGACATCACTTAATAAAGGCAGGTTCGAATGTGAGATTATTTGTTAGCTAGTCCGTATGAAATAATTAAGGAAGTGAGTTGAGATGTTGTTTACACGAAAATTTGGTCTTGTCAAAATCAAGGTCGAATTGCCACCATGAAAAGAATGCATAAATACGTTTCCAAAGTTATCTATTTGTCACGTATAAAGGAATTTGTGGGCTTTTTCAGGTTTATACGATTAGTGGGGAGCTATACCATGGGATGTAGTAACGAAAAAACAAAATCAAGAAAAAAATTAGTCGAATGAAAAGAACTCATTGATTCCACAAGGATTTAGGCTCACCGACGCAGCACCACAAATTCTTTAGAAAATAATCTCTTCATTTGATTGATGTATGTTGGTATTACCAGTGCGGTACATGTCGCCAAGCGAGCCACGTGCTTTAGTGTATTATGCAAAATCAGGCGCGTAGCGTGGTCATTTTTTCAAGTACGCACAAGTATATATGATCTAGAAACTTAAGTAAACTAAGTGAAAAATACTGCGTTCTTTATTTCTTGTTCGAAATAGTTGTGTGAATACAAGCAAAGAACAAAGCGTCTTGCCCTTATTTTGAGCAAACTTGGCGCAAACAAAACATTGTTTTGGTTGTGCTAGCGTGACTGGAATTGTCAACAACGTTCTCGGAACGTCGCTCCTTTGTCAAGAACGTTCTTGGAACGTCGCTCCTTTGCAACTTCGCCTTTTTGTTGCACGCTGACCAAACAACACTGCATTGTTTAGTGTAAAAAAAGTACAATGCAAAACTCAGTGAGAACATGGTATAGCTTTTGTTTTAGTTTTTAGAATTAAATCAAAGTGGTGTTTTCATAAGGAAATCTTGGTTGCGTACAAGTAAAACTTAAAAATAGAAACAATTGCTTAAAATTTCAAAATTTTCTGGTCACTTCAAGTACGCACGTGCGTATTTGCGTATAGGACGCTACGCGCCTGAAAATGAAAGACAAACAATTACAAACCTCTCTTTCTTTGCTCGAAGGGCATGAGACAGTTTGCTCTTGATACAACCCATTTTGGACTCTGAATTCAGTCAAAAGCTAGACGTTTCTTCGCCCAGAAATTATTGTTAACACACTCCTTCGCAGAGGTAAGACCTGTGCCGCCACGGCTTCGAGCTTATCTGAGCAATTTCATTCCTTCGCCACGGTTATCAATAAATTACAAACATGACCTCGAGGCTATGGAGAATAAAATAAATCTCTTGCACTTGAAGTGAATACTTGCGTTATTGTCAGTTAACACATGCCGATAAAGCTACTCACGCAGACAAAAATGTCTACATGAGAGGAAAATGAGGGCATTTACACATCTCTCTAGGAAAGGTACTTTTGACATTAGGGAAGAAACGAAAACGGCGCAAAACAATAATATCATTGATTCAAATATGAAAAATAATCGTGCACGTGTTGCACGCTTTTTGACAAATTTTTTGACAATTTTCGGAAAATATTTGTTCGGAAGACGATTTGAGATCTGGAATTTTCGGAACATTTGTTCTAAAATGTCTTGCTTGCCTGCCCTGTCCTAGGATTTTGGAACATATAAAAAATGGTATAATTGCCCATTTTAAACGGATTTTTACCCTAAAAAGGTCACCTAAAATTTTCGGGAGCCTTTTTTCTGGCTGAAATTTTCCCTATATGATCCCTATAATTTTCGAATTAATAGACTTTCAGCTGGAAAATCCGAACAGATAAAAAATTTTTAGGGGATAAAAATATTCCTATATATCTACCGTTTAAGACCAAAATATGTTTAACAATGCTATGTTTAAGTGGTTTTGAACTATATTCTCGTTGGGTGCCCCTGACATTATTTGCGGTACTTTGCATAATGACTTGAAATCACCAAATTTGAAGTTTTGAGCATTCTTTGATTGCATCTGACGTCACGGCCGCCATGTTTGTGGAAAGAACATGCAATAGCGAAAAAGTCTTTTGGGAATTGGACTCTATTATTATGCAAAACTTTGTTTTGCCACCAATATAGCAGTCTTATCACGTCAGTGCAATCAAAGAATAAACAAATGTGAACCAGTCATCCTTTGGGTTTACCTCGGTGTGAAACTTTTTCTTTGGTTTGTTAGCTCGTGGTAGGGTAAGGGTATCGTTTGATGTTTTTTTGCTCTTCCGTGAGTTTCACAGCTTTTTACACCGAGGATGAGCCCATCCTTTATTCTTACTCTTAAACTGCTCGTACCATAAATTTTTACGACACTACCGCCTACAATGTACGACATTAAGAAGATGGAAAAACCGCGAAAGATTTACGATAGTGCCAAGTTATATTTTGAGGTAACGTTTTCGTCTACGTCGCCCTCGTAGCTCTTAAAGTGCTCGTCATGAGGTGCTTTTCACATTACGTTATTGCCGCCAGTGGGGGACGAAAGCAAAAGACCTCTCATTAGCTTTTTTAGGTGGCCTGACCTTGCAGCATTTGTTACATCACGCCATTGTCACCGCTGTCTCAAGAGTGCAAACTACCTATACTTCGCGCGCATCTTTCTCTTGAAATTAATACTGTCGGGGTGGAAGTGGGGAGGCAGGACAGGGTCTGGGACAGGATTGTTCGGACAATTTTCCTTGGCGGGAAATCGCGTGGCAACGTTGCATTTGGAAACTAAACTTGAATAAATTATGCCGGCAGAATTTCGAACACAATAAGCGATTTTTGAGGCGAGCATTCTGCCGGCAGACTGAGGCATTTTCGAGCAGAATTTAAGCAGAATAAGGGAAAATCAGCGGCATTAATGATATGCATAACAGTTGTAAGAACAATTTAAACCTAATTAAAAAACCAATGGAAAATAATGCGAGTTTGATTGAATTATTTCATCAAAAGTAAGATGAATTACAATTTTGCTTCGCATAATGAATATGTAATTAATATTTAAGGCCAAGTTAGGCCCAGGCTCCCTTCTCTATTTGCGAAAATATTTACGGGTGGGCCGAAAACTTTTTCAGAGACCAAGCAGAATGCGAGCAAAATAAGGGTGTCCGAGAAAAATTTCAAGCAAAATAAGCAATTTTTACGAGCAATGCTGGCAGGCAGAATAAGCCATTTTTCGCGCAGAATTTATCCAAGCCTATACACCTCATTTCAAAATGGCCGCTGATTTATGCGGATACAAATTGGCCCTTGTTGCCTCATTCAAGATAAAATATTCTTTTGAATTTTAAGCTTACGAACGAGGCATCAAGGGCTTATTTGAATAAAAACAAAAGAATATTTAAATGGCGGCCATTTTGGAATAAGGTGTATTGACGGTTTGCATCTGACGTCACGGCAGCCATGTTGGTGTACAGAACAATGCATTAAAATGCCTTTTGGGAATTTGACTCTGTTATTATGCAAAACTTGTGGGGCCATTTTCTATTGTTTTGTACACCAACATGGCCGTCTCCTCACGTGGATGCAAACCACGAATAGGCCATTTTACAGTTGTTTGCTCAGCGACCTAGCCTATGAATGGCTGCGAGGCTGCCGGTGACCTTGCATTGATACAGCCCCCACTGCTTTTATCATGCAAATTGTGTTGTTGTAATTCTAATTAGTCCGTATTAACATTACAAAAGCACGGAGGTTTGTATCAAAACAGGGTCACCAGCAGCCTCGCTTCCATTCGTAGGCCAGGTAACTTAGCTACAACTGTAAAATGGTCTATTGGAAACCCGCGTTTTTCTAGCTCATATTAGTGACGAGCAACGGGATAAAGAGCAGGAAAGAGAACGAGAGAAGAGGCGCCGAAATTTGAGAAATTTACGCGAAGAAAGCCTCGAGAGAAGCCGTGGAAGGAGGAGAAGAAGAGAAAATTTCTAATGAAGAGCACCGTAAAGCTGACAGAAATCGAGAGAAATACACTTATTTACAACTGTTAGCTTTCAGGTAAGGTTTTCCTTCTTAATGCATGTCTGGCTGCGCAACTTCTCAGCTTCCCGAGTTGTCACTCGTACATAAATAACCGATAAAATCACACTTTTCTGGCATTAATCACTCTCAAAATCCAGCAATGGCCACACGGATAAATTTACTACGCTGGACATTTAGATGCATACGAGCGGCAAGACATAAATGTAAACAACTCTCTGGAAGCTGCCTGGATTGACGTAACGGGAGCGTCTCAGAGACTTCTTGTTGCTTCGGTTCTATGTATTGCCCACCTGATAATACTACATTCTTAAACCTATTTTGCTCTACTATGGATCGCTATGGATGAAACGAACCAATCTAATTTTATTGGGGGACTTCAACTTTAACCTTTTGCCAAAAGCTCAGGACACAAGTTTTTCAAACTGGAAATTCCGTCAACTTTTGAATACATTTAATCTAAAGAACGTTATTAACAAAGCAACAAGGATCACTGGCACCTCCACAACGCTAATTGATCTAGTAATCTGCTCTGACACTTCAAACATTTCTCACCAGGGAGTTTGTGATTTGGAAATTTCAGATCACCACTTAGTATATGCAGTCGTAAATCTCAAAAGGAAACGTCAGAAACCAACGCTCAAAGCAGTCTATGATTACAAAAAAGTAGATCTCGACTCAATAAGAACAGACTTTGCTGCTCCCCCATGGAGTATCCCTCTGTAATGTCTGGACCGTCACGACGCTACTTGGGCTTGGAAGTGTTCATACAAGAATATTATGAAATCTTATGTTCACGCTCGGCGTGTAAAGATAAGAAGAGGAAGCTTACCCTAGATGAACTCTTCAATACGAAAAGAGCTGAACAAACGCTATAAACTACTCCTTAAAGCAAAGCAGACACCGAAGGGCTCACAAGCCTGGATAGATTATAAGAAGGCATGCAAGAAATCACTGCACCAAACTCCTTAGATCAGTGGAATCAAATTAGTGGCTGTCAAAATTTAGCGAGGCAACCTCTGCTAAAGATTTTTGGAAGACAGTAAGATCTTTTGAGGGAAGGCGGATAACTACAAATATTGGTCCAATTAAAGATAGTTCCGGAGTAATTCTAGCAGCGACAAAATGGAAGTCATTATCGTGCATTTACAAAAAGAGGATTGCAACCATATCTTATCAGGCGCATTTTTACAACCGAGCTCCGGCTGGGATAAGCTCTCTATTTACTTAACACTCTCCGTTGAGAAATCTCAGGGACAGTCTGAAACTATACGCAACAAATTTAGTCACATTTACCTCTTCGTTGAATTCTCATGCTTAACACAGGAATTTTTAGTTATCTTGAAAAATATTTCTCTATTCGTTAGCAATCATCCTTTCAAATTTCAGAGAAATCGACCTGTCTGCCAATATTTTACGAGTTTTTTTTCAATGGGTTGTCAAAAGGCCAAGTGGAAGTAATGCATAAGCGGGCAAGTTTGAGCGATCAAGTTGCGCGTGTGACGCGTTACAAATATTTGTTCACAAAATGTTTCCGAATCGACAAGTATCACCACAGAAGACAAGAACATCATTCTAAAAGCTTATTCTACGCGAAAAATTTGTTCTGGAGATAATTTTGAGAGTGGAAATCAAGTTTACGGCCGACGGTCACAACAGAAAGACGCTAACTTCATTTTGACATGAAAATCCTTTACTATTGCCATAAAAAACTATCCAGTTAAGCTCGCATATTACACAACATGATGAATTCATAAAGGCCACCTTTTCCAGCGAAATATTTTTTGAAACAAACAACATATTTACTATTAGAGGCAAAAACCCCTTCCTATTTCATACTGGCAACCCAGCAATAACAAAAGATCGATGAACAACGGCCACCACTAACCGAGGGTGGTCTACTGTGGGATTTGTATGGGAATCCCGATAACAAACAGCAATTGCAGAGTACCCGTCCACAAAGAAGCGTTACGTTTGCGACGCGAGCCGCAGTGCCGAAGTGAACGAAAGCGGGTTTCGCGCGGTTAGCGTCGGATAGAGTGAATTGACTAGAATGGCTGGTGCCGCAGTTCCGCGGTGCCTTAGTCGACTAATGGTTGAATTGAGTTGAGCTCAATGCAGTGCCGCGGTGCTTGCCTCGTGGATTGGAGAACGAGGTATATCCAACACCACGACTGCGGCATTGCGGCAGTAGTGTTTTTAGGGTCCACTTCTTGATGGCGGGTATTTTGCTCAT
>OX421451.1:11612064-11619564 GCA_949126865.1 Montipora capitata
TACTTTCAGATCACGCTTTAAAACTTTATAACTCACCGAGCTTTACCTTGCCAAAGAAAAGGTCAATTTGGAGAGTTTGATTAAGATTCGGTTGCAACTACAGTTACAAAATTGTCGCTCGAAAATATAAATTTTGCGATATCGTATATGTGTTATCAGTTATTTGCATCTCGTTCATGCTTTATAATACCAGTGTACTGTAAACGGTCTTGAAAAGAAGGTACAAAAAGTAATACGACAAATAAATCACGGTGTTTATGGTGCATTTTCCAGGGGAGGAGGCGGATGTACACAGGCTACAAGAAGCACGATTGTATGTGACACATGCAGTCGTTTCTTAAACTTTCTCGTAGTTTAAAATTTCACGGTTAATTGTTAAAATAAATGCTACGACGTTCCTAACTTACCTCAAAGACGAAGTCTGGCATGCGGGAGTGTCATTGTTACCAGTGCCTGTGGTACTCCTTCGCCGTTTCGAAGGAAGCATTTGTTGTGTGTACAGAAGGCAACTCAACTCTCAGCTTTAAACTGGCTAAATCAGTGACCGCTACTGGCTTTGAAATTCATACGGTTTTCTTGACATCAGGCAAAAAAAACCTCCAAAGTTTGTCGATGCCTTGATGTGATTTTATAATGAGTCGTGACTGCAATGGATACTCCAAATAAGGTAAGACAGTTTGGTCCGGTTACATTTAAAGGGGCTAGGTCACGCTATTTTAGGTAATTTTGTTTAATTTTGTTAATTATGAGCTCTAAACGACAAATTGGCAGAGCAAGAGTCTTTCATTTGCAAAATCACGACCACATAACAACTGAGAATGATTTTCCAGCTTTGTAAATGACATTTTGATATAGACTGATATAAATTTGAAAAAAGGTGGGCCGACATTTTTCAAATTTACCCAAATTAAATCCATTTCAATCCTCTCCAGTTTTGTCCATCTATGTCCCTTCTTGGCTTCCCTGCGTTTTGTTAGAGATCTTCTATAGTTTTGAACAGTTATTTTGATATTTTAGTTAATTCTATGACCATTCGATTAGTGCTGAAATTGCCTAAAATTACGTGACCTAAGCCCCTTTAAACGAAGTGTAGCCGGTGCTTAACAAAACCGAGTCCACTTGACGTCAGCAAATGTTACACCTGTATTTAGTAAACAGTCCTAAGAAAATACGCGCGCTGATTGGTTAAAAATCGTGTTTCCATAACTCGATGGAGACACAGAACTAGCGCGAGCTGTTGACGTAGTGATGGCGCGAGCAAAGAGAATTTACATTTTGATAATTAGAGCTAACAAGTTGTTTTCCTTTTTCTCGTCGCGTTGTTTCCTAAACGAAATAGGAAACATGTACTCCGTGTTTCTATCGAGTTATACACTGGACGAAAAAACGGATTTTCACATCTAGCAAATGTGGAGCAAATGCATGGCAAATGCTACGTTTGCGCACGTTTGCTTAGATTTGCTGAAACGCAAAGATCACATTTGCTACAGTTTTTCCACCCATGGCAACGCTCGTAAATGCCACATTTGTCTTAAATTTGCTGTTGTGAGTAAAAGTATGGATAACATGGTATTTTTTGTGACATTTGGAGGGATAGTAAACATGATGTTAAAACTAAAATTTTGCAAGTACTTTTCCTGAAGTTGTAAATTTGATCAAACTTTCATCATTGCACCTTTTTACAAGGTGAGTAACGGCGAGCAAATATTAGTTTTTGTACCCATTTGCTCGGAGCAGCAAATGTGTTCAAATATGAATTTTTGCAGAGATTCCTCAGAATAGCAAATGTGGCCAAACGTGTAGTTTTGCAGGGTTTTACTCAGGAAAGCAAATGTGTTCAAGGATGTATTTTTGTAGAAATTTGCTCGGGATATTAAATGTAACCAAAATACGACTTTTTTCACATAATTGCTCTGCATACCAAATGCATTCAAAGAACCAGGTTTTCATGCTTGCTTACGATAGGAAATTTGACTATTTGCTCGGGTAGCCCTGTGATCAAAAACTAAAATTATGTTTTTGCTCACTGTAGCAAATGTGATAACAATATCATTTTTGCTTAAAGTAGCAAATGTGAACAATATACATGTAGCGTTTGGTCAAGATAACAGATGTGATCCAAAACATTAGTTTTGCTTGTAATAGCAAAATTATTAAAATGTGATTTTACACTGTTCTTTAATAGGCCATTTTACAGTTGTTTGCTCAGCGACCAAGCCTATGAATGGCTGCGAGGCTGCCGGTGACCTTGCATTGATACAGACCTCACTGCTTTTATCATGTAAATTGTGTTGTTGTAACGCTAATTAGTCCATATTAACATTACAAAAGCATGAAGGTTTGTATCAAAACAGGGTCACCGGCGGCCTGGTAACTTAGCCACAACTGTAAAATGGTCTATTAGGCCAGAGGTTAATTTTTTTCTCAAATTAGCAAATGTAATCAAAGAATCTGTTTGGCATTTTCCTTGAGATGGAAGATGACATACCCTTGAAACTCTGTTGATTGAATACTGCAACAACCATTTCAATAATAAAATAAAGCAGGTTTAATTATCTAAACATATGCAATAAAATGTCACATTCTCAATTTTGACTATTAATAATACAAGTGCACATTGAGATGGCAATTAAATAGCTCTGAAACTTGGATGGACATACAGTATTTGCAGTATATTCATGAAGCTGTTTTATTGCCCTTTAGACAGTGCCTCCATACAATGGAACTCAAAGGTGAATTATTCCTTAGAAACTAATGCCGAAAATAATCCATTCTCATAATGCACTTGAAATACAAATGTCACATGCAAACGAATGTAGGTAAGGTAAATAAGATGATAGAAGTACTCAACGTTTTTCTTCAAATTCGTGTCCGAAACAGACACTGTACCCTGATGCAGTAACAACCTAATGCAATACAACTAGTAGCAAATTATTACTCATCTTAATAAATAATTGACTTGCGTGACAGTAAGTTCCTAATTATGATAGATATACAGGTATTTAAATCCTAAATTAATTTAATTAGTTACATTGTTTAGTTCGGAGCAACGATAATATAAGGTATATCAAAGGCCTGTGTCAATTATTAGTCATCTCTTTCAATTAATGAAATTATTTTGCCTTTCTATACATGTAGTACTTTGGAAATGTAACCTGCAGAAGCGGTTTCATTTTGCCTCAGATACCATAGCTTTTGTTCTTGCCAATACAACAATTCATTTGGCTGAATGCACATTTTGAATCCCGAAAGCATAACAAAATATCCCTTACGGCAGTAAACTTGGCAATGTTGAAGCCAACGGAGAAGTTAAGGCTGAGTTCAGATACCAAACATTTGATTGGGAATTAATAAAATCCTAGGCTGACCTCAGGACAACACAATAACTGCCATATAATACGTCACAAGTATATGCACAGTATAAAAATTCAGTATCTAAATCGAACCTGCCTGAAAGTTGAAATAGCAGCTAGGAGAATGACTCAGCCATTTCACATTGATTCATATGCTACACTGTATTTTCATGTAATTGATGTAAGTTATTAGGTCTGGTATCTGAACTGCGCCCAATACTATTATCAAACAACATACACTAATGATGCACCAACCAAAAACTGTGGTGAACATTTTGTTAGGCATTGTTTGGAAGCAAGTTCCTATAGTACTGTACTTGAATCTAAGTTCTTCAAACACTTTTATCTACACAACCAGATGGAAAATACTTCACAGTATGCTATAACAAATTAACTGCATGTTTAGACCTACTTTACAAGTCACTTCGAACCATATAAGGCGTGCCATCCGCCAGTTCAAATGGAGAATACTACAAATTAAAATGCTATAACAAATTAACTGCATGATTACACCTACTTTACAAGTGACACCGAACTGTACAAGGAATGCCACCAGCCAGTTCAGATGGAAAATACTAAAACTAGTATACTATCATCATCATCATCATCATCACTATGACCAATTAACTGCATGGTTAGACCTACTTTAAAAGTTGCATCGAACTGTATGAGGTGCGCCACCCGCCAGTTCAGATGGAAAATACTACAAATTAGTGTACTACAAGATAACAAATTAACTGCATGGTTAGACCTACTTTACAAATTACATCGAACTGTATGAGGCGTGCCACCCACCAGTTCAGATGGAAAATACTACAAATTAGTGTACTACAATATGACAAATTAACTGCATGGTTAGACCTACTTTACAAATTACATCGAACTGTATGAGGCGTGCCACCCGCCAGTTCAGATGGAAAATACTACAAATTAGCATACTATGACAAATTAACTGCATGGTTAGACCTACTTTACAAATTACATCGAACTGTATGAGGCGTGCCACCCGACAGTTCAGATGGAAAATACTACAAATTAGTATACTATGACAAATTAACTGCATGGTTAGACCTACTTTACAAATTACATCGAACTGTATAAGGCGCGCCACCCGCCAGTTCAGATGGAAAATACTACAAATCAGTATACTATGACAAATTAACTGCATGGTTAGACCTACTTTACAAATTACATCGAACTGTATAAGGCGTGCCACCCGCCAGTTCAGATGGAAAATACTACAAATTAGTATACTACAATATGACAAATGAACTGCATGGTTAGACCTATTTTAAAAGTTACATTGAACTGTATGAGCCGTGCCACCCGCCAGTTCAGATGGAAAATACTACAAATTAGTGTACTACAATATGACAAATTAACTGCTTTGTTAGACCTACTTTACAAATTACATCGAACTGTATGAGGCGTGCCACCCGCCAGTTCAGATGAAAAATACTACAAATTAGTATACAAGTACTACTGTATGACAAATTAACTGCATGGTTAGACCTACTTTAAAAGTTACATTGAACTGTATGAGGTGCGCCACCCGCCAGTTCAGATGGAAAATACTACAAATTAGTGTACTACAATATGACAAATTAACTCCATGGTTAGACCTACTTTAAAAGTTACATTGAACTGTATGAGGTGCGCCACCCGCCAGTTCAGATGGAAAATACTACAAATTAGTATACTACAATATGACAAATTAACTGCATGGTTAGACCTACTTTAAAAGTTACATTGAACTGTATGAGGTGCGCCACCCGCCAGTTCAGATGGAAAATACTACAAATTAGTGTACTACAATATGACAAATTAACTGCTTTGTTAGACCTACTTTACAAATTACATCGAACTGTATGAGCCGTGCCACCCGCCAGTTCAGATGAAAAATACTACAAATTAGTATACAAGTACTACTGTATGACAAATTAACTGCATGGTTAGACCTACTTTACAAGTTACATTGAACCGTATGAGGCGTGCCACCCGCCAGTTCAGATGGAAAATACTACAGATTTGTATACTATAACAAATTAACTGCACATAATTGAGTGGTACTTATATTACACCCATCTTTCAATTATTGATGCCACGTGCAGATACGTCTATTAGAAAGATATCACTTAAACTCATGTTACTGCTTCTGTTTGATGCATTTAGTATTGAAAGATCACTGACAATTTTCTCAGACTTAAAGGATCGTGAAACCTTTCTTGATTTTAGTCAAAAATTATTGAGAAACGATTCCTATATTAGCACAGGTAATCACTGATTTTTGCCCTGAACATTTGACTCTGCCATAATTACCGGATGCCTGAAAAAATTTGCTTGACCCCAGTTCATGTCAAAAGATTAATTGCATACAGTGTATCCAGAATAACAATGACACTACTCTACCCAAGTATTGACATAAAGACATTAATTTGCAATTGCATCACAATTCACAATGAGTGGACTGTCTGTTTCTTGCACCTCAAGAAATTCCCTTCAGCACTGCAGCTTATGGTTGAAATAGGCCCTGGAAAATATTCACACCAGTCAATCAATCAATGAATCAATCAATGCATAAGCTACATGTACATTTCAATGAATGATGTAACACACCACTCTGCCATTCATAAGCAATCCTCCGGTGTAAGTGAAACTGAATAATGAAGTTTTAAAGGAATTGCAAACTTATCTGGAAGCCTGTGACAGCCTCCCACAAGTGTCCACCTTTCCAAATTGACCATTTTGTGCATGTAATAAAATCAATAATAGTTACTGAGCTTGAGTTTCTCATGATTTTAAAATGGAATTAGTGTTTGATGGTTACAACTCAAAACAACTTTTGTATTTCATCTATAATTTGTTTTTTTTCTTGGGTTCCTGGCCACAAAGCACTAAAAGCACATGGTTCGTACAACTTCAAACAAACAAAATTCAAGGACTTTTCAAGGACTTTTCAAGGACAAAAACTAGTTTTCAAGGACTCAGTTTTATTCACTAAATCGACATTCTTGGTACCCCTTTTAACACTTAAAACACTCAATTCACTCATAACCTATTTACGGTATGTAAATAATTCAGCCATGGTTGATGACGTTAATCTCTGAAACGACATTTTGGAAAGAGAGGTACAGAAATAATTTTAGTTCAACAAAAATGATACCAAAATGTTTCAACAGCGTTTTAGAGCTTCCAACTTTCCATTTAGTTTGTCCTCAACGTCTTGCAGTTGAAGAGTCTTATCTTTGGCTGCCTTTCTAAGAGCATTGGACTTAGTGACAAGAGTCATCTGCCCAGTATCTGCAGCTTTGATACTGAAATCATCTGCTGACTGTTGACTGAGCATCTGCTGCTGACGGTGGCAGAGGAACAAAAAATTTGTCGTTATTCGCTTCCGCACAACTAGGGCCAGATTCCGAGCTTTGATCAAAACTTGAACTAGCTCCTTTACGTGAAAATGTAGCCATTAGCACACATTGAGTGGAACTTGAAGTTGCACCAGCGTTCCTTTTGTGTTTCTCGCCTTTCATATGAGACTTCAAGGCGCTTTCTCCCATGCGTTCAATGTCGATCACTTTGTTACAAACATGGCCTTGTGTTTGTCGCCTTTAAATTGTTTTACCCAGCTAAACTTCGCATCACTTAACCATTTACGATTGAATACACATTTGCCCATCGCTCATTTAATTTGCAATCGAAGGGAAAGCAAAAAATTTTCCCTAAACTAGACACCATTGATCACGAAGCCCCTGAAAACAAACGCATGTGGCGGACAACCCCACATTTAGAGGCCTGGTTAAACGCGCATGAAATTGAGGCAAAGATGAAATTTCGTTTCATGTACACGCTCACGTGTTACACCGACCATTAATTTTCCTGCATGTATTTCCGTCGCTATGACATGAAAATATTAGATATTAGCAGTCAATGGACAAATTTTCTCAGCAAAATCATTTAACTTTTCAGAAAAGTGATGGCATAAACAAATTACTAAATAAAATTTCAAGGACTTTTCAAGACCTAATAAAGAAATCAAGTACTTTTCAAGGACTTAAACAAATTCAAGGACTTTTCAAGATGGCTACTAAAATTCAAGACCTTTTCAAGATTGTACGAACCATGAAAGCATGATGTTGTGAGCTTTACC
>OX421451.1:11632064-11659564 GCA_949126865.1 Montipora capitata
AAACAGGGCTAATTTCAAGAACGTAAACAGGATTAATCCCGCACTCAGATATGTCGCATTTGATTTTTGCTTCACTTTGGTTTGAAAAATGGTGTCCCAATTTAAATGAACATAGCTGATAATGGAGTTCGTTTGAACATTTTACAGGTTCACTTTGAAGACCGTATTCCTTTGAAGCCTTCAAGCAAGAACTTGAGTCGACCTCACGTGGAATGCAACTCGCATTGTCCCTCAACTCTCTCGGTCTACGTAAACTTAGCAATGGGCATACAGAAGGCTTTCTATAGTACTCTGTGTCTTCCAGGGTATTGAAAAGTATTGGAAATAAACGTGAATTAGTGGTAAATGTTCTTGAGAAGCCTGATGGTGGTGGAATTGGCCGCATTTGGCCCGATCGTGATGACTGATCAGGTTTCCTGACTTTACTCTTCTCAGCTTCCTGCTTCTTAGGTCTAACAAGTTTTACCTGTGTGTGTACATCAACGTCACTGACATTAATTTGTCTTTTGGGAACGACAGCAGATCTTGTCCCATGGTTCCGACTTGTGTTTAAACTATTAAAAGGCAAAGACTCATCATCTTCTTTGCGGTCTATTCTGCGAATTTTGTCCTCAAGATCAGCAAAAAATATTTTGGTTTTGTTTAGTGCAGTCTGATATTTTTCCATTATCTGCTTACTCTTATTACGAAGATCCTGTGGCAAATCAGTCGTTTTTCCCGACTGAAGTGGCATCGGTCTAATTTGGTCAGCGTCATGACCTGGTTTTATATCAGTAGCAGCTTCCAGGTTGTTTAATGCATCATGATTGTCACTGTAACTGTAATCACTAATATTATCATATTCATTGTCATCGCCATCATCGTTATCGCTGACTTCATCATCACTGCCGCCATCATTATCGACGCCCTCTTCATCATTAGTACTAGGAGTGACCATGATGGTCTTATTAACACCTTCCTTGGAATAATAACGTATTGTTTCTTCTTCTCGAAAGAATGCCCCTTCTTCCTTAGCAGATTCAGGTTTCAGCGTGTCACCTAAATCGGCTAGAGATTCCGGGTCTCCAAGCTCAGTTCCATCTCCAAACTGTGAGCTTATCGTGTTGGATGGTGTGTCACTCTCTCCTGTGAATGTGAACAACGGTAGTGACTTAATATAGCGAAACCTCATACACTAACCAGCTTATGAGATCTCGAGTCCTATCAAAATAGACACTGTACCCATAGTTACCTAGGTCTGTGACGCTGTTTACTAAGATAATTACACTCCGGGGAACTGCAAATGAGTCTTAATGAGTATAAAGGCTTTCGTTTCCGGCACACTAAACGAACGTAACCGTGACCCTCTATTCGTACATCTGATTAACTAAATGTTAAGTTGTAGACTTGCTTTCAATTCTTCTTAAATGGAAAGTGATTATCGCCCGTTTTCGATTTTAACTTTTCTTGGCGCCTTAACACAACGTTGGGTTTTCTCCACTGTCTGAGGCCGAAGAAACTCTCCTTTGCCCTTTTCCACAAAATGGTAGTGCCCATAAAGTTCGAATTAGGGAGAGAAACACAAATGGGAAATAAAGATTTTTTCCCTCAAATGCGAAATGTATATCGGCAATAGACCTGAGACGTTTTTTCACAGATTATACAATCTAGATGATTTTTCACCAACTATTTCGCGAGACCTAGAAAGCCATTTTACAGTTGTTTGCTCAGTCTCCTACTCTATGAATGGCTGAGAGGCTGCCGGTGACCTTGCATTGATACAGACCTCACTGCTTTTATCATAAAAACTGTGTTGTTGTAATTCTAACTGGTCTACATTAACATTGGAAAAGCACAAAGGATTGTATCAAAACAGGGTCACCGGCAGCCTCGCTTCCATTCTTAGGCCAGACTGAGCTTGGCTTAGTTAGTAAAATGGTCTACGAAAGTGTCAATTTGACTTTCTAATAAGCTTGGCGTGCAGCATGTACAAACTCTGAATGAATCTTGCATTACCTTTGTCAGGTATGGGAAGCTCTTCTTTAGGTGTCGTTTTAGCGTTTCTGGTCAAACTGGAATAATCTTTGAATGATCCCAAATAGACAAGCGAAGCAATAATTAGAAGAACACCGACGAAGAAAACCTGAAAAGAAAAAGAAAAACAAACGAACAAATTCAAAGTATAGCTAATACAACTTGGAATTTCATGCATGTGGGATTAAAGGTGAGAAAGGGTACCAGATTTTACAAGCCGAGCAGGCGTTTTGAAAGCTATCGATTGCTGATCGCCACATTCATTTGGCAATCATGTTGAAGAAATTTCCCAAGGAGTGCAACGGGGCCTAGTACTGAAGCGCTACGCCGCGAGCAAACGGCATCAACATCTGCTTCAACAACCGTTCGATTTTGACAATCAAGAGACTCTTAAGACAATTTACTATTCACTTGTACAACCTTATTTTGATTATTGTGATGTTGTATGGGGTGACTGTTCCAAAACACGTGCTGACAAATCACAAAAGTTACAAAATACGGCAGCACGGATTATTGCCAGGGCTGATTACTCTATTTGATCATCAGCAGTGCTAAATTCTCTAGAGTGGTCTAACTTAGACGAAAGAGAGAAAAAGCACTTTTTAATAGACCGATTTCGATATATTAAAATTCAGTTCGAAACAAAAGACATCATCTCGAGGCTCTGGGGAATAAATATAAGGATTTGTATGAGTTTATTCCCCAGAGCCTCGAGATGATGCCTTTTCTTTAGGACTGAATTTTAATATATCGAAAGTGGGCTATTACGATGTTTAAAGGAAACCTCCACTAAAACAAGAATACAACTTTAAAATATTAAACATAATGTTTACAATCAAAATTGTTCAAACGTTTTCTAATGGCATCGTTTGTACCCGAAATAAATGAATTTCAAAAACGCTTGTTTTGGTTTTCAAATTTCCTGGGCGCTGCCATCTTGAATGATTGTGACGTGTTATGGTTGCTCTTTTGTATTTGCACAAAGAGCTTTTGTTTTAAAACAATAGGGCAACCATGACACGTCACAATTATTCAAGATGGCGGCGCCCGGGAAATTTGAAAACCAAAACAAGCGTTTTTAACATTTATTTATTTCGGATACAAACGCTCCCATTGGAAAACTTTCGAACAATTTTGATTGTGAACATTATGTTAACTTTTTTAAAGATATATTCCTGTTTTAGTGGAGGTTCCCTTTAAAGTATTCAATAATATGTGTCCGACGTATCTTCAGGAGCATTTTCATAGAACCTCTGAAGTTCATAAATATAACTTCAGGGGTTCGAACTATGACTTCCAATCAGTTCCGCTACCTAAAACGAATTTTCTTGAACGTCCTTTCTCTTATCGAGGTGCAATGGCTTGGAACCAACTGTCAAATGAAATAGATTTAAACGTGCGATATCCTAGGACACATTTTACATCGCTAGCTGGGCACATTTTTACATGGCTTGTTTCGTACTATTATATAGTAAATTATGATTGTTAGTAATTATTACTATTGTTTAAATTTCCTTGACATTAATTATTTTTTGCGCTAATTTATACCTAGTTTATTAGTCGTTTCAACAATTACACCTCGTAATTCTTGTAATTTTTAGCATTTATATCTCGTAATTCTTACACGGCATGTCTGAAAACCAGCTTGCTGAGCCATTTACCGTGTTTTAAATAAAGTTGAACGAATTGAATTGAATTGAATACGGAGCTTTATACTCAGATTTGGTTACTATCAGAGCAATATTGACCACAATGTAACAACGAGCCTGCATTAATAAGACACTGATCATTAGTCGGCACTTAACAAAGGCGTTTAAAACATTGGCAACTCAGTCTAATTCGAACACGATTGTTTAAAAGTATTATAGAACATGCATGGTTTATTGTTATGTGCTCCCGTTGTCGTCGGCAAAACCTAAATTTGGTGATTTTTCGTTGTTGTTTTGTGGAGTACGGCAAGTATTTTCCTCTTTTTAACCAATGATATTCTTGTTTTGTGGCGTTGTCATGTGGGCCCTAGTATTGCACTGCGCATCCTATTCTGCGCTTAACATAGCGTAGTCCACGTTCGTATTCAGGCATGGCTACGAAGCTTTATGGTCAAATTTCACGGCGTAGTTCTGTTTTCTTTGTGTCACAAGTCTCAAGGGAGATTTCTAAACAAAACAATGTTTAAATTCGTAGCCATGGGTGAATATTGATATATCGGAACGTGGCCAAAAACATTTCAAAATGGCAACCTTTCGTGCGGGAAAACTTGCTAGAAAGAAGAATTGCCGTTTTGATTACAGAGCATACAGTAAAGAGCAGAATGAAAAAAACATTTAGAGTCTCGGAAAAAAAAAAAGTCAAGTGATAGCCTTACTGATGCTTAAGTGTCATTTCAGTCCGAACCGTGCTATCGGGGAGAGGTGTTGTCGAGGGGCCGAGCTCGGTTTGCTTTCTGTTTTCTCCTAAACGAGTTGGTGACCTATCTTTTTTGGCATAATTTTATTCTCTTACTCCTCTTTGTGCTGTAAAACTAAAAAAAAAATTACGTCAGGAAGAAAAGTTACAGGGGCAAAAAGTATTCATAACCATCACTCGTGAACACAAAATCGTCTCCTCGAGATCACGCGCCCAAGGAATTTGTAGTCAGTGCCTTTTCATGACGTGTGCCTGTGCCATAGAACAAACACTGAATTATTTCTTTTGAGCAATACAATACACCTGTTTTGTTATTTCAAGAATTACATAAAAGCTGTGCTTTCTGTTCCTGCAAAACGTAGAGTGAAGCGATGGAACAGACTTGTCCTTGATACATGATTAAATGGGTAACTTGAGCAAGTTATATCCCTCAAACGAGCTTGGTGACCTATTTTTTTAATTGCAATTTCGAGTCACCATAATATAGGGAACAATCGAGAAAAGTTTAAAGAAAATCTTACGACCACTTTTATTACTAAGGAATCACCTTAAGGAGGCTCGAAAGGGTTTCAACACTTAAGAAGACTCTCTGTTTAGATCGAATAACGCTACAACACTGTCTCACGTAACAGCAATGTTGTGGTACCATATGAAACACCGATTATTTCCAAACAAGATGTGATCATTATTGTGATGTAATACGTTACCTTGGCAACGGGAAAGCCCAGCAAAGCAAAAAACCTATATGCTCATATCTCAAAAACGAACTTGATACAACGTTGCGGTGCCGATCCTTCCAATAAGAGTGTCACTTGGAAGCGTTGAAACTGGCTCGAGCCTCCTTAAGCAGGGTTTTCGTTTGCGACTGTAGGCCGCACGTTTCCTCCGGTGGTTTCCCATTCCATGTCCGGTAATTTGTTGCCAATATTTGAGGGGTTTGTTTTATTTTAGTATTATTGTTATTACAATTTATTTTACTTACTTTTTGAGTGAACTCCAGCCTTGCCTGGGAAACTGATTCTTGGGTTTCAGAAACACTGAAAACAGCGTTTCTGAGTGTTCTATTTAAAATATTTCCCGGGGGGCATGCTCGTAGACCCCCCCTAAGTAACCTGCACTTTCGGCGCTCGCGAGGCGCCGCAACGTCCGGTTCTTTCAGAAATATGTCCGCTACTTTACAAAACTGTCGAAAACCCTGATTTAAGATTCTAGTTTCCTTGTTAAAATCATTTTTGCCAGGGCTTAGTGATAATGATTGCGGTCGCACTTGTGTTAAACCAAGTTCTATTGTTCAGTGATTCCCTAAGGATTCCACTATTGCACTGTTTCTCTCAAGTGTGACCACAACTTAATGAGGGGTTTAAACAAAGACGGCGGACACGACAATAGGGACCTTAAGCAACTACGACGACTATGAGGTTTAATTAGCAAAAACAATAGTTCTGCAAGCCGTGCACGTACGTTTTATATTTCGATACATTTCTTTGCTCATTTCTTTTCTCACGTGGAGGACGAGAGCACCTGACGATGAATTTTCAAATTTCTCTCTAAATATCCACACCGTTCTCATCAATTTTATTCTTGAAATGAGTATTCGCACTTTCCAAGCCGAGCGACTTAGAGTGATCGCAAAATTTTACAGTAACGGGAAATAATATTTTTAGATAACGTTCTCGCAGCCGTCGTAGTCGTTCTGGCTTAAGGGGGCTCGAACCAGTTTGAACGCTTCCAAATGACGCTCTTATTAGAAGGATCGGCACCACAACGTTGTATTGGCAATATTGTGATACCAAATGAAACACGAATTATTGCTGAACAAGATACAGTCATTACTGTGACGTAATATGTCACCGTGGCAATAGGCAAGGCCTGTAAAAATACCCTTTAGTTTGTCTATAGTTGCTTATATCTCAAAAACGAATTCGGTGAGCCCCATTTTTTTTATTTCTGAAAAGTAATTAGAAGGGCATGATGAAACTTGCTGCAAAGTTTTAAAAAATTCTGTCTCGTAGATTCAGAGCCACCTTAATTTTGTGATTTTGTTAAGGTAGCTCTGAATCGTCAGGACAGAATTTTTTTAAACTTTCTCGAAAGTTTCATCGTGGGCTTCTAATAACTTTTCAGAAATAAAAAAGGGGGGTCACCAAGTTTTTCCAAGAGACGCTCTTATTAGAAGGATCGGCACCACAACGTTGTATCATGTATTGGCATTATTGTGGTACCAAATAAAACACGAATTATTGCTGAACAAGATGCAGTCATTATTGTGACGTAATATTTCACCGTGGCAACGGACAAGGCCTGTAAAAACACCCTTTAGTTTGTCTTTAGTTGCCTTTTATCTCAAACACGAACTCGGTGACCCCATTTTTTATATCTGGAAAGTAATTAGAAGGGCATGATGAAACGTTCTGCAAAGTTTTAAAAAATTCTGTCTCTCAGATTTAGAGCCACCTTAATTTTGTGATTTTGTTAAGGAAGCTCTGCATCGTCAGGACAGATTTTTTTTAAACTTTGCCAAAAGTTTCATCGTGGGCTTCTAATCACTTTTCAGCAGAAAAAAAGGGGGGTCACCAAGTTCGTTTTTGAGATAAGAGCAATTAAATCCAAAATATAGGTATTTTTGCTGGGCTTTCTCGTTGCCAAGATAACTTATTACATCACAATAACGATCACATCTTGTTTGGAAATAATTTGTGTGTCATATGGTACCATAACATTGTTGTTAAGTGATACAGTGTTGTAGCGTTATTCGATCTAAATAGAGAATCTTCTGAGTGTTGAAACCCTTTTGAGCCTCCTTAAGTAATCAAACAGGTTAAATGTTTGTTTTTTTTTGTTTGTTTGAGTAATAGCCTCTGGTGTGATCTCTTTGTCATTTTTAGTTTTCACTTTGCCGTAAACTGAAGCGATAAAACATATGATACGATAGCAATTTGTTATACTAGAGGAAAAATGATAGAGTTGCATGAATCGGCAACAATATATTAAAAAATACAGGTTAAATAACGCTCCATTCTAATGCAATAATGCCATCTGCAAACTTCTTACCTAAAATAGTACACAAATCGAATCGATTTTTGGATCTGCTGCAAAAACCAGCGTCAACAAAACAAGAAAATTCCATCTCGGACTGAATAAACAGCGTGCAACGGTAACTAAATAATCAGAACTATTATTTCACGGACCGGTGATTGTACCATCACACCACAGTTTTTAAAATCAGTGTTTATACTTGTCGTTTATACATAAGAACATTTACTAACTTACTCACTTTTCTGTTTCGAGGAATGAACAAACCCAGTATCGACTTAGCCGTCATTTTCAAGCGCTGAGTATTGCGCTAATAAGAAGACATTTAAGCGAACCATCAGTCCTTCACTTCGATGTTTCCTCGGTATAAACAACAAACACGTGACTTAAAAAAAAATCTTCCATGACTTGATGCGAAGCTTTCCCGCCCGAAGCATCCAATTGCTACTTTTCTCTACATTCTTAGTTGAAATTGTCAACGAAGGCCGAGAAAAGCCCGTGAATCTTGTCATCAGGAAGCAGGTACAAACAGGTGCTTTTCGGTTTTGTTACTATCTGTTTAACACCCATGAATGAATCAAAAACAAACGAAGTCATTAGACCTGCTATTAATCGCGATTACTGCGCAGCGGAGCGTTACCCTTTTTGATTATTATCATTATTATTTTGTTGTTGTTGTTGGAAATCATTTGTAGTTTTATCTTTTGTTTTCTTATGACGTCGGATTGGCCATGTTGGTATCCTTAGCCAGACACACTGCTAGGCAGGCCTAGGTTTGGAATCCTAAACGTATCTCCCAGGAATTGATTGTTGAGTCTAATCCTCAAGAATTATAAGATTATATAGTCCGTGCTCGTTTTCCATGTTTTTTTAGTTTTCCCGGCATGCTGCAAGCGTGCCTGTCTCCCATTACCAAGTACTTTGTTGCTAGAGCTGGGAGCACTATTGGTAAGAATTTAATAATAATCATCATCATCATCATCATCATCATCATCATCATCATCGTCGTGGCTAATCGCCGTCGCAAAGTACAGCAACGACGCTGAGCTCATCAATATCGAACCGAAAGCATACAATGGCGCCTCTGGCAGCCGCTATACGGTCCGTATGTGACTTTGGAGCACAGCTTACAGCCAGCTGGAATCAACTGTATGTTGTTTTTTGCTGAGGGGGAAAAACCGGAGAACCCGGAGGAAAACCTGGTTGCAGAGAAGAGAACCAACACAAACTCAACCCACTTATGGCGTCGGGTCCGGGAATCGAACCTAGGCCACATTGGTGGGAGGCGAGTGCTCTCGCCACTGCGCCATCCCTGCTAAACAAATCAAAATGGTGGTAACCCGATGGTAACCCATTTGTGCGAGAAACCGTACTACCGTACGTCCACTCACCATGTATGCCAATGTGAAACTCTATGGTGCAACCCGCGTTTTTTTTAAATCTAATTTTAGCTAAGCAGCTATTTTTAGAGAGCCACCTGATTGGCCAGTTGGAATGACGTAACGAGATTTTAACCATGCGCGGCATTGGGAACGAGAACTTAAAATACCTTTGCGAAACTATAAAAAGATTTTAAAAAATTCTGATGGGGTATGGGGATCCGTTCCCTAACCTCATTCTCTCTTTATTTTTAGCATTTCTGGACATAAGTGCAGAACTGAACCAGGATTCTGCAACTCCAATACTAGGTCTATGTGTTAAAAAATGAAGCTAATTTTAGACGAGTTCTTAAATAAGATTTGGCTTGCCCGAGTGGCCATTCTGAATCCCATGGGCAATAATTTCTCATTCAAGACTTGTGATTGGCTGGAAAGGTCTGGTTTCGTGGGAAAATCAATCTAAAAAATGCCGGTCAGTAAAAACGCCTTTCCACAAATACAATGAAATTTTACTTGCCTTGTAACAGGCTCCTGTTAGTACCAATTTTCTCTTTTGACTAAAATAATAAATGACATCGACAGGAAGATAAACATGATTGCTAGGCACCGAAAAAACGCTATCTAACCTGTGTAACTGCTAAGGAAAAATAAACGCTTGCGTAAAGTAAACTAAAGTTAGGTGAAGCAATTTTTTATTGAATTTAATGCAAATAAGTAACTTAATAAGTAAATAAGTCAGTAGTAAAAAAGGTAAGGCTTGGACAATGCGCAACACTGATTGTCGCTGTTTAACAATTGCACGAACACGTGCCACAATTGACAATTAATTTGCACTTTGCTGTTAGCAAGTGTTAGAAACTTTCAACGGCTGACACGGTGGAGCTACCAGGAAAAAGAAAAGCACGAGAAAGGTATTGTGTGTCCACCATGTTTCTGGTCTGATTGTATTCTCGTCCCCAGCGCTACTCGCTTTGGATATCGTTTCTCCTACCACGTGACCAAAAGAAACGAGGACCCTGAGAACGAGAATGGTCTGATTGATGGCCGCTAGTTTATTGCCTTTGGCTATGAACTGCAACCCTCGCAAAATAAAGACCTCACTCACTCACTCTCTTACTCACTTAGAGTTGGACTTGGCCCAACTCTAAGGTCGAGAGCGCTCCACTTCTCAACCCACGTAACTTCATTAGTCTCTAAAGCCACGATTCCGACAATGAACAGGAAAATGACCATTCATAGCATTTGTTCAGTACACCCTAGTTTGAGTGATCGTTTGTTTGGGCCTATTTATTTCTAGATTGTCACTTCCCCACGATGTAAACTTGAAAGTTACTTTTGAACCTTTGATGAAATCGAAGACATCGCACATTGATTTACGTCATTTGACAGTACGTAGCAAGCGAAACCATCATAAAGGGAAAACGACTGAAAGACCTGAAGAATTGGGTGAATTTTCAGCTCCAAATAATCAGTGGACTCCTTGCGCAATATATAAATGTGAAGTTTGCGCCAATTCTCTAAATATTGACGAGTTAAAATGGATAAAAACAACACTAAAAATAACTGACAAAATTGTTATATTCTGAACTGACAAGCGGCGGAGAGATAAAAAAAAAACGGTTGCATTTATCGAAACAATTCTGATACAACTACACGGTATAACCAACGAACGATGTTATCAAGTTAAACCCAAAAGGTTTTTCCAAATATTGAACACTAAACACGAAGTGAACTGTTCTTGGTTCCACGGTGATTGAAAGAGGGAGTTTCCTAGTGATAAGATGCTTTCCCTTGGCTTTGCCCGTCAGTCGGACTTTGTACCTTCGTTGGCTACATGCATTGGCAATCTCAAATGCCATTCCAAGGTTTTCACGTTTTCGAGTCACGAGCAGCAGACACGTTTCGTGTAAATCCTTGACTTCTGATTCTGTTCCAAAACTGTTGGCTTGAAAAACGGTTTCCAAAATGTCGGACGCGCTTTTTATCTCAAACCATTTCCAATGATTCTTACGACTTAGTTCTCTTCCATAACCGTGAGAATCACAAACGCATGATTCCACCCTAACACCGTGATCTACGCATTTCTCGAATCTCCGGTAAATGCTGACCCTGCGGTTACTGACAACCTGGGGGTAGCTAATTTGCCTGCTGGTTGAAGAACCGGCGGGATAAGTGACCTGCACTTCAAATATCTCGTTTTCTGGGAAGACAACAATATCCATCGTCACGAGATAGTTAGCACCTACTTTTCTCCGACGAATTTTTTCAAAGCTACGCCCGACCAATCTTTGACATCGTCCGAATCCTGCCGTCCTATTTTGAGGATTTAAAAAGCTTTCTTGAATATCGTTATTTAGCGAACCCAACGCGAATTCGGCGAGAGATGTAAATTGTTCGTCATTATCCGGGAATTTTTGTTCCCAACCTTCACACTTACAAACTGCTGAAGGCTTAATAGATATATCTGCGCATGTCCGATTTAAGGGGATTTCTGAAAACATCCCTTCTTGGAGATAAGTGTTGGACGTGATTTTTTCAGGGTCTGCTATGGACATGATCGCTTTGTGCACATCCAAAGTAGTTAGCAAACGTTTCTGATTTATTACCAATGCGCGCATTCGTCTCAGTCCTAGAATGTTGGCCACTTTGCGTGGAACTATGGCAAAGAGCAAGGAATCGTAGACTTCCGCTCGGCCTTCCATCGTCTGAAATGAAAATTTGGTAGTTTTCGGGCCGTGATCGGAAAACACCATCGTCAACGTGTCTTCTTCGTGCGCAATCGAGTACAAGTACCCGGACAACGATTCATCGATTTGTCGAATTCGTGTTCCGGTTACTTCATGTCCGGGACTAAGATGCGTGTAGGAGAAAATTGGCTGTCTTTTGCCTGAGTCAATGTAACCTTGAAAAACGCTCAAAGAGTAATCAAGAAAATGCTCGGCGAAAACTTTCCCACTGAAACAAAGTCTTCGCGGTTTGTTGAACTGGTTTGTTATGTTATATTGTTGTAAGACATCGCAAGTAGAGTGCGACAAGCCGTAATCGTCGATGTAGTAGTCCTTCACTAATTCTTTAAATTTATCCCATCTTTTTTCAATTTCCTCGGTGGTTTGAGGGGTCTTGTTCTGAAATACGTTATTCGAGAATAACGAGCCCCATTCATCAAACCAACAGCTGTCTTCTTGTAGCACTGTGTAATATCCTTGGTTTTTAAGCTTCTTATACAAAACGCCTATGCCATAAGTTCCGTTTGAATGCTCGACATAATTAAAGTCGGTTTTCCCAGACATAAAAGCTCTGATATTGTGAAAAGTGTACGGTGCTGAACTCTGCAATAACTCGAAGTCCAGCGCTGTCGCGTTTATGGATTCATTATAAACAATTGTTCTCAAAGTGTTTACAGACTTTGGAAGTGAGCGATAGAAATGCACTCGCGAGACCGAATCCAAAACGACCACGTTAAAATTGATTAGATTTGGGTCTTTGTCTCCGGGAAGAAATTCTGACTCTTTTGTCTCTAATATTGGAGGAAACGTTAGCATTTGCGAAATGATCTTTTTCCGACCAGCCTTGCAGCGAAGAAAGCAAAAATTGAATCCATCCAGCGTGTTCACGACAATAAAATGGGCAAGGAAACTCTCCAGTGCTTTTGCAGAAGCAAAACTTTGCTCGGCTTTCTCTTCATCAGAAATACCCTTTGAAGGATGAATTCCTTTCACAGTTACGGGACCCCCCTTGCATGGGGACAAGTCACAGTGAATTTTCAACTCACTCTCGGGACTGGATCGCCACGTGTCTTCGATCAAGCAAATCACCTTCTGTGATCCCAGAGGGCACTTTAGAGGTTTCTTCTCTACCTCGTATTCTCTTGCAGCTCTTTCGCAATCTGTTTCATTTGGTTTATGGGAAACACAAGAAATCTGTTTATTACCTTTTTGCGCTCTTTCTGTTGAGTTTTTTAGTTTTCTAATCCCCGTGTACGGACAAGCTGTTCCTTTTGGGAACCCTCCTAGGCCAACATAGTCTTCCTGAAACAATGTCTCCAAAACGTTCTCGTGAACACCGAGGGTATCCGAATCGGCAAAGGGCGTATCAGTTGAACCATCGATTCTTTCCGACATATTATCTTTGTGATGAACTGGTCTAAATTCTTCCAACATCTCTTTCAAATTTACCGGCGCAAAACTTGATCCCTTCTCCGTAATTGATTTCTGAGTTGTTTGATTTCCGATGGTGCTCCACTGCTCCAATGTCAGTTCAAGAGACTGATGTCTCTCCGCATTCATGGCATCGTTATCTGTTCTTTTTTCTTCATATTTATTGAGTTGATCTTTGGAATAAACATTTGATGTCTCCGTAGCTTGTTCCTTTTTGAGAAGAAAGAAGTCTTCTTTTCCAGGAAAACTGTTGAAATCTGTTGATTAAAACCAAACAATATGAGTATTGTCGCGTTGAGGTTTGTGTGGTGTAATGATGTGTGTTCGATATCCAATTCCAATGATTTGCACTCTGGGTTCAGCCTTATATGGACATGATGCCACGTGGAAATCGTGAAGCTTAAGCAATTCCAGTATCAGTCGATTTTCAGTACTATATGATTTATAGGAACCTTTTATCAGGGGCACCCAACGAGAATATAGTTCAAAACCACTTAGACATAGCATTGTTAAACGCATTTTAGTATTTAAACGGTAGATATAGGCATATTTTTATCGCCTAAAAATTGTTCATCTGTTCGGATTTCCTAGCTGAAAGTCTAGTGATCCGAAAATTATAGAGATCAAAACTTACCTTTTCGAAAATTTCAGCCAGAAAAAAAGGCTCCCGAAAATTGTAGGTGAGCTTTATAGGGTAAAAATCCGTTAAAAATAGGCAATTATAGCATCTTTTAGATGTTCGAAAATCCTAGGACAGGCAGGCAAGCAAGAAATTTTACAAAAAATGTTCCGAAAATTCTAGATCTCAAATCGTCTTCCTAACAGATATTTTCCGAAAATTGACGTTGGGTGCCTCTGTTTTATAAGACACTTATTCTCATTTTGAGCATGCTACCCTTGTTTCAGTAACTTCAGCCGGATGCCACGTACTATCATTCTTTGTGAGGGTCGAGGAGACAAGAGATCCAATCTGTTTTTCTTTTCAAGAAAGTGAATGACTACCATGCAGGTCCTACGTTCCTCAAAGGGTCTTTTCATCCATTCTAGTTTTGTGATCTGTTAGAATTTGCTCAAATGCAAGATAACCCTTCCCCTTTCGATGGTTTTGATATGTGGAAGAATTTCGATATTCTTACATCTAGCTATGATACACACTCCCTTTACACCTAATAATCGAGGTACTGACTTTGTAACCACAGCTGGTTTTCCTACCTTTGAACTGACAACTCAGGCGTAATTATAACCCTTTGCGGAAAGCATCAAATTATTGTTACCTGATATCGATGTCGGGTGTGATCGTTCATTGGTCAAAAATAAGGAGAAATCTTTAACTCGTATCTTCGTAGTCCAGAGGTAAATTCCAGCTGCAACGAGAACCACCAGAAGAATGAAAACCTGCGTGTAAAGAGGTAAGGCACAACTTTCATCAGCAACGCGTTCTCCTGGTTTATAGTGTTTCACATGAAGTCAAGGCGGCCATGTTGGAGGAGTGAAATATTCTCTTGGGTATTTAACTCTATTTTAATGAAAATTCTTTCTTTCTTTCTTTCTTTCTTTCTTTCTTTTTTAGTATGCAAGAAAAGCTTAATTCGTCTGGAACGAATTACAACTTGGGCAAACTTTTTCTTTTGCATCTGATAAGGGGATAAGGGGCGAACCATTTGATTTTTGAGGAGGATGGGGAGGGGGGGGGGGGGGGGGATTGCTCAGTGGCAAGAATTTTTTTTTCCCCAACCGACCAATAAGGCAGATATATTTTTTCAGTCGAAAAGCAGCTCAATAATTTGTTTTTTTGGAGATTATCCTCTGCAGGATTTTTTCCCCACTCCATTCGAGTGTGGGACACACCTCGACAAAAAGTTAAAAAAAAAGGGCACTACTCTTCATACTACTTTTTACTTCAGCTCTACTTTTCATACAGGTTTCTTCATTGTAAAATGATTACTATTGCGCAGCGTATTGTCAGCACTAGCAGACAACATTAAATCCACTATAATTGTTGAAGTTAAAGGTTGAGTGTTTGTTTGTGTGTGTGTGGTGCTGTGTGCTGGTCCTTTTCAAACATAAAAGAAATGTGAAGGATTTCCTTGCACTCCAGGTGTGTAGGGCTTGAAACCAACACCTGGGCTATTCCTTGAGTCCATCATATGCCAACCATGCACCACTGGAAAATATCTTAAATGTATAATGCTAGTTGGCATAGAATGTCAATGAATGTCAGCATCCCCCATCAGTGCCTAATCTCAAACATATTTTTATGAACAAATGGCATCTTATACAAACCAGCCCTTACTAAGAGAAATATTTAAAACCCCTCCTCTTATTTCATTTAGAAAAGGGAGGTCTTTGAAAGATGTACTCGTTAGAGCACATCTTGGCCTGTTCCTACACCACGGAACATCCTCGAAATATTTATAAGACTATATGAACTCACTGAACTCACATTTTGAGAAAACCTCGCTTTATTGAATAAAACTGCATAGCTAGCTTTTATGTAAACGACTCAGATTTGGAAGACCACAAGTAGCGATGGGCCTTCTATGATTTGTAAGAATTTTTTTTGGGCTGCACAACGGGTGCATGATTTTTTTCTCAGACATAGCCATCCATGAATTTTTGGCAGGCTGCAGGAAATTTTTTTTCAAAATCTTCCAACCCCACCCCCTCAAAAGTCAAATTGTTCGCCCCCCAAGTTCGTTTGGTATAAAGACGAGCACACGACGCATAATTGGTACGTGCTTGAAGACGCACTCAACTGGATAATTCGTCCAGACGCATTATACGTCTTGTGTCCGTCTTTATACTAGATGAATTTTACTGACGCAGAAAAAAGGTTTGCCGAAGTTCGTTCCAGACGGATTATGAGTCTTATATAGTTCGTCTTGTCTATACACTAGACGGGTATAACATAAGAGTTATGCACGTAATTCGTCTGGACGGATTTTGCGTCTCTAGTCAGTATGAAAACGGCCATTGATTGTGACGTCAGCCTGTAAATCATTCGATCAGTCAAATGAAGGGGTTAGCTTTTTATAGCTCGAAGATGTTCGCGGAAATAGTCTGCTAGTCTTCCCCCTGTTTCACCTATCTTGATCTGTCAGTCAGTCAGTCAGTCAGTTAGACAGTCTGGTCATTCAGTCATTCAGTCAGTCAGTCAGTCAGTCAGTTAGACAGTCCGGTCAGTCAGTCAGTGAGTCAGTCAGTGCGTTCAGACAATCAGTCAATAATTCAGTCAGTCAGTCAGTCAGTCAATCAGCCAATCCGTCAGTCAGACAGTCAGTCAGTAAGTCAGTCAGACAGACAATCAGTGAGTCAGTCAGTCAATCGGTCTGTGACACAAACTCTACAGCTAAGACTAAGCCTAATTGGTTTCATGATACACAGCCTGTTGTCGATGTGGTTTGTCATACTTCAATGCCGTCTTCGAATTATGGAATAAGTTGCCCTGGCAGCTATAAGTTTCGGCCGGCCGCAAGCCTTGCCATCACTCAAGCAGGACCGGCATCGGAACAACAAATTGATCAATCCACCTGCCGCACTCAGCTCGTCTATCTACGATCTGCCCGGGGGATATAAGTCTGAATTGGGGAATCTCCGGAGAACAAGGGGCAAATATCCAGAGAATAAGATCACAATATATATTGTTTTCACGGAAACAGGCAAATTTGAGCGTTGACCCTCTCATGTGACGCGCTTTAATAATTTGGGATGCAAATGTTTATAAATTTAATGCCAGTAAAGCAACACAAACAGTTAACAAAAGAAAACTTCTGAATTCAGAGTCGACAATATTCGCTTGCTTAATTTTAAGTGAATCAAAGGAAACACTGAGGTGAAAGTTTGAAATTCATCACTTTCTGTTACAGTTAACACGCATCGCGAGAAGATTGCCACTGCTTGTGAACACGAGCAGAACTTGAAGTCGATCCTCCCTTGGTAAATCAAATCCTTACTAAACTAAATCGATGAACAAGATTCGATATTTTTTTTAGAGTTTACAACAATACGTCTGTCTATGTTATGCAATAAAGTAGTTCTAAGTTACGGACGAATGAGCTTAGCCTTTAAAGATGTCTGGAAAGACTAACGTACCTTTCTACTCCGCAACATGAACGCAGCCATCTTGACTGGGAAACTTGGATTTAAAAGTGACTTTCATTCGATTGTTTACAAATTACCAATGAAATTAAAAACGCCGCCCAAGTATGGGTAGAATGGGCTACTACATTTTGCAGGCCATCGAAACGAATCCGGCATAAAGTCTCGAAGTTGCAGACCAAGGCGTTCAAAATCCTTTACACTTTCAAAAAGAAAACTATTATGATTTGAAATTAAACCTGTCCATTTTTTGTGCGTCTCCCTGTTTCGTGATTGGAAGAAACAGGTCCTGCGGGTAGCATCCGAATTTGTTTGTTCTTTGAGTCGCGTTGTGTTTTTGGCACAAAGAAGTTGTTCGCGATTTCTTTTTATTAATAATTTAAAATGCACGTGTGTCTTGCCCGGATCGCTGCGACTAGTTCCAAGGTCGGATCAGTTCGACGTTAACTGATTTGGATCACGGCATCCTTGATAAATTTCTTAGTGTCGTTTGGAATCATGCCAAATGGGCTAAAATTAATCTCAAACCACCATTAGTTTAAAGGATTTTCATGCTAGTATTTGTGAATTTTTATCTTAATAGCATGCAAGAGTAACGCCGCACAAATGAACTAAGTTTTTTCATTTGAAGGTACCTTTTACGCTTCTCTAATCTCGACCTTCGGTGGAGGAATGAAGCACTAACCAGCAATTGCAAGTGAGGTCAGAATGTCCCCTTTCCTTCTTTCGAGGGAGGACGTTCTGAGCATGATCGCCTCTAGAACAGTCGCCTACGAACAGGCTCTCCGAGGGACTGGGTTGTGGGAAGAAAGAGATCCTACCAGCATGGCTTTGAATTTTGAATGTCGCATCCAAATTTTGGGCGCAAAATACTGATTGGCTGAAACTAAATTACTTGGTGACGTCACCATGACTAACTCCGGCAACAAGAAGAGCAAAGTGGCGCAGTGCAAAGATGAGGTGGTCAGAAATGCGTTTGAGAAAATCGTAGAATGTTGCACTCCCACCGCAGAGAGTGGGAGAGAGCCTGCTCGCAGGTTACTGGAACAGCACGATTATTCACAATACAAATGTGTTCCGTTACTGTGTTTATACCTTCGAATCTCGTCAGGCCCTAGCGGGCACACGGGGGCGATAGGCCATTTCCAATCTCACTTTATTTTTTCAGTTTATTGCCTTCTTTTCTGTGAGTAAAACCACTAAAATTGCATCAGTAGTAGTTTCCTTTCTTTCCATCTCATTGTTGGGCTTGTACACGTTTTGGAAAAGAGACTTTGAATAACTTGCCTTGATTTTATACACAGAAGTCCCCCGTAACGTCAAATATAAAAGCATTAGAAGGACCAGTTTAACGAACAGCGATATCCCGTACTTGGCAGACCAGAACACATTCCTACAGACCTAGCACGGTTTCAGAACTGCATTCTTGACGAGGAAAATACAGCAGGGCAATTTCGTTGGGCACATCTTCAAAGAGTAAACCGCTGATTTGCCGTCAAACTATCGGTAAAACATATATAACTTGAAAATGAAAGAGAAAAAACGTAACCATAGAATACAGAACTAGGGTTCTAGAAGAGGGCTCTACCTTTATAATTTTGTACGTTTATTTATGTCTTTGGGTCCAAGAGTTTATTTGATCCCAGTCAATGATATATGATTCTCGGGCGGCTGGTATATGACTCCACGGAACGATAGCCTGTTCCAAGCTCCCAGATACAGTAGTCAGGAAACGAAAACAACTGCGTGGGAAAAGCGAGAGGGGGCTTGGACCGAGGCGAGGCGGGGGAAGACCCATTTCATATATCATTTCATCGTTGATTCATTCCTCACGGGAACCTTAGAACCCACAGATGACCAGCTCCCAACGTCAGTGGCTTCATAGCTCAGTTGGTTAGAGCGTCGCACTGGTATCGCGAGGTCACGGGGTTCAAACCCCGTTGTGTTCATAACTGTGAGGATCATAGCTTCACTCCATTTCATACCCGCAGCTCATATATGATCCATTTGATTTCATATATCATTTCATCGTTGATGCATTCCTCACGTAGACTGCAAAACAGTCGTATTTTTTGCGAACGCAAGCGACACGGTAAATGTCTGGAGCGAGTGTAGAAACGGTGAGGGATAATGGGGAGAGACCCGTAGGGCGTGTGAGGCTCGCGCGCTTCACACGCGAGGATCACGCTTATGGAGCTTCGCGCCTTCCAAAAATGGGAGAAAGCGACTGTTTTGCAGTCTATTCCTCACGGGAACATTAGACCCACAATTACCAGCTCCAAAATAGCTCAGTTGGTTAGAGCGTTGCACCGGTATCGCGAGGTCACAGGTTCAAACTTCGTTGAAGTCCTGAATTTTTCAGGATTCCTTATAAAATTGCAAAAATTGTGTTCATAACTGCGAGGATCATAGCTTCACTTGAGGACAAGGGTTGTAAGAGAATCTGGAAAGAAAAAGGAATGAGAACCTCTGCTGACTGGCTGCGTTATTACAACAATCTAGATGTTGTGCCTTTTATTGAAGCAGTCTGGAAGCAATGCGAGGGTGATATCTTTGCCAACGGTGTTTCTTTAACATATCTCCTACGGGGTACACTTAATTAGAGAGACGCTCCAGAGTTGTACTCGCCGGGGCCGGAAGTGCTCAAAGGCGCAGTTGTCGGGGGCCGAGTTTACACTTTTTGCCGAAAGCACGAGGCAGGCAAAACCAAGATTCGTTCAGTCACAAATATAAAGATGCGACGGTGTGTCAAAAAGCCTTCTGAGCTACGACGCCAATGCCCTGTAGCCAAGCACGATGTTGGGCACACTGCCGTGTGGTGAGGAGGTAGTTGCCCATTGGTCATAAACGCCAGGGGAAGTCGACCGGTTTGCTTAGGTGGACATGGAAAAGTTCCAAAAGAGCTGTGGTCAAGGTTCGAAGAAATGCCGCCTGTAAGAGGATATAGATGTGACGAAATCCATATAATATATTTAAACTGCGGAGAGAAGCAAGTTAAGATTCTGCAGATTCTGATCACCGCAGTTATTTAATCATTTAATAAAACGCTTTCTGAGCAGTAACGAAAGGAGAGCCTAACGGTACTTAATAACTGGGATGATTAGCATCTTAACTTGATTCTCTCCGCAGTTCAAATAAAAATGGCTTTCATATATTAACTTACGTCAATAGCGATACTCACCGTTAAGGCTCGTTTACACAGAGCGATTTTATCGCGCGACAAGAGCTGCGAAAAGTTCCTCTAAATTTCGAGCATGTTCGAATTTGCGGCGACAAGACTGCGATCTGTCGCGCTACAAATCGCTGTGAAATCGCCGGCTGTTCACACGCGCGATTTGCTGTCGCCGTAAAATTGCCGTTCGATCGCAGCTCATGTGCCAACCACAGATCGATGTTCTGTGGTTGGAAAATTTAAATAACAAAAGAATTGTTTATAAACAGTAAAGTCTCCTATACCCTATTGAAGTTGATAAACTTCTCAGCCTGCTCCTTTGCTGCGTACCAAAACAAGCGACGTTTAAATGACTTCTTGTATTGGTGTCGTTTTTAATAGAGTGTTTTCACGTGACGTCACGGCGGCCATGTTGGTGTCCCTAAACGAAGGAACCGCGGCCATGTTGGTGTCCCCAACTAATCCTCCGGGAATTGAGCTCTATTATCATGCAAATCTTTTCTTTCGTTTATGTGGAAAAACAAGTTTACCGATCACGTGAGTGAAAACACTCTATAGACCAATTTCGATATTTTAAATTCAGTCCCAAACAATAGGTATCATCTCGAGATAATTAAAAAAAAAATCGAAAGTGGGCTATTCACGTAAGCGTGTGTCAGTTTGCTACCTCAGAAAGGATGTTTGCCTAGAACAATAAAATCACGGATACCTAAAGGTCCTAAAGAGACCGGAAGATACTTTTTTCCTTTCTACCAGCGAATGACTCCTGTTAGAGGATGCAATGCTGAAAATAATCAATTTTTTTCTCAGACGTGACATTTACCTTAGTTGGTCTGATCTCTCTCTTTCTGCCGGATTTAAAAAAATATCGACCTTTAGCGAAAGGGACACGGAAACCCGTGAAATCAAGAATTTCCGAAGTCTCGTGATCGTCACCAATTAGATACGGCGAGACACCAACAGCATGTAGGCTGGCAAATTATCAACACCAACTAGACATTTCTTTTGTCAGCGTTCCCTTAATGTTGATTATTATCTCTGCTCAAGGTAAATAGCATATATAAATATCAATGCATAACTGTAATGTGAGATAAAGAGGAAAAATGGCTTTTCAACGGAAGTAACTTTGTTTTTTTGGGCGAGAGGAATGGGATTTACTTCCGGTGGAATGTGCACTCAACCAGCAAGAAGCCGTCGACCTTCAGCACTTTGATTAAAAGCTGTCTGTCCTGACAGTAGCTGATTGTCCTTAAACGTTGGAGCGAAATGAGTATGGTAGACACGGGTTAGCAGTCTGTAGAGTCACCTTCGACAGTCTAACCTACGTTTAGACGGCAAAAGAACCCACACTAATGCGGTTACAGAGGCTGTCTTCTAATATGGAATGCATTTTGTTCCTCGTCGTAATTTTGGACTTCTCGAGTCTTGGTAAGCTCAAATTTCGTTACGATTGCCGCTTCGTCCAATTTACAAATTTCTTTCGTCGATAGGACACTTCTGTTGCCATGTAAAGTTTTCTTGAGCCTTATTTGTTGCGATTTAAATTTGTCTTTTGAGATTGTCCGCTTGTTGTACAGATTTGTGCTCGCAGCTGCAATTGAACCTTTCAGCATTACATCCTGATATCTGAATGCTAGTAATTATGATTTCACGGGCGAGCAATTAACGGCTAACATTTCGACGTCGTTTTCTTCTTCTTCATCAGTAATAATAATCGCACTAAATATATATTTTAATTTTTTTCTCGAAGATCAGTCTTCTTGGCACACTGAGCGATAGTTTCTCCGCTCAGCAAGCAGTCAATTTGTCAAAAGCGGGTTATGCACTTGACTTGTGCAAACAAGGCTCGTAGATCTTCACATTTCGTTGTTTATAACCAGTTGCGTGCATAGCTTGCTGTGTGTTTTCATTGCAGGTTTGTCTAGTGATCGAGGTCAACGAAGTACAGTGAGCTTGCCATAGTTACTAGTCAATCAATTCCAATATCTGTTTATCCATGCAATCCTTGAAATACGGTGCTTTGAAAAACCAATTGGTGATTTCTTTTAATAAACTTATGTGCTGTTTGATTTTAATAAAGCATCAATTGTGGAGTTTTCTTTAGCAAAATGTTAATGAGAATTCCGAGAAATACGCAATTGTTGAGTGTCAAATTTGCACGCGTTTCGCAACATTTTTGTGATATGATCAATATCTGCCTGATTTCGTCCTAAAAGAATATTTATTTGCATTTACCTTGAACTTACTATTTGCAGTAGCCTCCAACTGTAAAAAATAACCCACATGTTTAGCTGAATTGCTCACTGATGGTTGTTACGTATATGATACAAAAAAATAAATGAATGAATAAATAAATAAATAAAGAAATAAATAAATTTCTGTTTGCCATCTGGTAGTTCGCCTAATCGCCGGTATGATCTTTGCCATATAAGCCTCTGGCTTCGGTTATTGTCTTTGTAAACCTTAATGCGTGCTTTCTTTGTTGGAATAAAATAATTAATGAATAATACAGTATTACAAAATCTCTTTATTAGAGCAATGTGTTTGGGAACTATGTGGTTTCTCTCCCATTATCTCATTACATTATTAGTTAACTTTGCTTTCAAGTATTGAGAGTTCATATCATAACGCTCATCCAGTTTAGCAATGGTAAATTTCTAGTGGGCAGGTACTCGTTCAAGTTAATTACTGGTAATAAGGTGTCTTGTTTTTCCTTTTAAAATTACCTTCAAAAAAAAAAAAAAAAGAAACGTTTGTTTGTGTCTCTGTGAATTTATTACATTGTAAATTAGGAAAGAAGAGATAGGCGAGAATCAAAGAAAAAGATCATGCAACCATGCAGTCATAGAAAATTGGTTTCTTCTCTTGCAGTCAATGGCAGTCAGTTTTTACAGCCATGAGAAAACCCCTTCACCCTAGGTTTTCTGTTGGTGTCCCTTCCATTTGGCAGGCATTCATAAGCCCTTATTACATGTAGCTATCAATGCTTTGTATTTTTGGATCATGCATACAAGCTGAGAAACAAGAAGTTTATTATTGATTTTAATATTTAAAATTATTTTAGAAACCTTCCTTGTTAGACAGTATAGTAACATTGGAACTTAATTATGCTTAGAGACCAGGGGCCTGTTTCTGTGACATCCTGCAACTTTCCGGGCTTTTTTTGGGTATCTCAAATTCCTCTGTATCTTGAGAAGGGAGTGTTTCTTATTCATGAAACTCCACAATCATTCTGCTTTTGCATGGTCATCTTCAAAACACTCATGTTAAATACCAACTTAATCAAACCAAGTGGATTGCAGTGTCATAAAGTGCTTTACGGGTTTGAAAAGATTTCAGGACTTTTGAGGAACATGGACTGGTCATATTTGGTTTATTTTTTTAAATGCAGGTTCTTCCACATACAGTACACCTTTCTTTTGTTCATTGATTTTTGCAGTAAGTGATCTCGTCTTTCAAATATATTCTACTAATAATCTGTTTGTTTTTGTCTATGCAGCTCAGGGAATAGATGGATCAACCTCTGAGACTAAACTTCCAAATTCTCATCTATCATCTCATTGGCCAGTTAAGCCATCTTCATTTGCCGCAGTTCCATTTACACCTAGCAGGATCTTTAATATTGTGAACACAAGTGAGGTGCGATCATCTTCAATTCCAGGGTCAAGTAGTGTAGCAAATATCAACGAGACCTTAACAAGTCTGAAATCAGAATCTGGTTCCATGGATAACGAAAGTCAAGAAACAAATTTGACTGTCAACAGCACGAGGATTCTAGTGCAAACCTCTGTTAGTTTAAAATCAGAAATTACATCAGGGTTTGCCCTTCGTAAAAGCTCAGCTCTTGAGACGTCTTCTGAGTTAAGAGAAAAATCAGAGCTTTTTCATATACATGCCTCTTCAAGGAGCTTGCAAAAAGATTCATCAGGTGATGTTGACACTTCTACTGTTAAAGTAAAAGAGATGTCAAAGGTGATCTTGACACAAACTCTTTTGACGAACAGTGAGCAAAACATGTTGACCACTAGCAGGATATCTCATAGCACAACCAGCGTTCTTTGGGCTGCCACATCACAAGTTGAATCATCAAGCCTTGAAGCCAAAGGTGCACTAAGTGCTCTTACACCAAGCACACGTCGAACAAGACCTATTTCAGAGGGCGCTGTAACTCCTAGTTCAAGTAGAACACCCAAGCTTGTTACATCAAGGGGTGGATCATCAATCCTTGCATCTGAACATGCATTAAGTGCAGACATTACACCAAGCACAATAACAACAGATCGCACATCGACGCAAACCATTTTAACCAGTGATGTCCAAAAAATGTTGACCAGTACTGTCACTGGTTCTGCAGCTGGTACTACAACTGTTCAGTTTGCAACATCACGTGATGATTCACCAAGTACCACACCAGGAGGTGCATTCAGGACTGGTATTGCACAAACAATGCAAACAGCTGGCATGTCAAAACACACTGTTTTAATGAGCCACTTTTACACAATGTCTTCTAATAAAATAGATATAACTCATAGCCTGATATCTCAGTTTGAAACTTCACTATTTGGTTTGACAAGCCTTACATCTGAAGCGGGGTCAAGTCCCATTGTAACAAGCACAATGCAGACAGATCTTAACCAATCACAAGTTCAGATTTCTAGCTCAGCACTCCAAAGTGATCTGTTACATGTAGGTGCCACCTTTACCAGTTTTTCACAAGGAACTGTGATTACAAATGTATCACAATCTTTGGCAGCATGGAAGCCATCGCTTACCGGCAATGTGCAATCTAAGATTGCTGAAACCAGAGCTGCATCTCCAACCATTCCTGCATACAACATGTCCCTTACAATTTTACATGGGATGCAAAGAAGCATCATTCCAACCAATCAGAGTGTTAGACCACCGTTGTTTCCCTCTGCACAAGTTTCAGTATTCACCAGTGACATGAAAGTGCAGCCTTCATCCTTGCACTTGTCAAGTAGCAAGTCACTTGAAGATGTTTCTGTGACTACCAACAAATCACAAATTGTAACTGTTCCTGTTTTGAGACCCGGTGTTATCACCAGCATCATCACCTCTGCACCTTACATCATCTCATCAGGTTTGATATTATTAATGTGGATGTAACCAGCTACATGTGCATGTATATTTATCTCATTTAAGTCAACTCTTCTTTGATTATTATGTAGACTTTTTCCAGGATTGTGAATATTTCATTTTTCTAGGTACTGACCAGATGAATCAGTGGCCTTTGAGAAATAAATGAGATGTTTTGCAAATTTTAGATAACTATTATAGTAAAATTAATGCTAATAGTAATGATAATGATGATACTAATCACTCAATCTTATGGGAGCTACCTGTAATGTAAGCACAAGACTTAGTGCTCCGCTACTGTAATTAGGTAAACTGTAATAAGCGAATCAAATTGCATGAAATCAATGCTGGTCACATTAATTTTGTTTAGAGAGGAAAAATAGCAGTTAGTGTCTGTGTTAAAAACCCTTATAGAGTGGACTCAATACACATCTGTTGTCAAGTCCAGGAATCAAACCTGGGATGCATAGGGGGACGGTGGGTTCTTTTACCAATGCGTTTACCCTGCAAATCAGTTATTCTCAAAAAAGAAACGACAGTTTTCAATTTACAAAACATGTTTCGACATACTCATGTCATCTTCAGTTGCAAATGAGCTTTTTCAATGGTTGTACATTTGAATTTATGTTAAGGTATGTTGCAAAATTACGTGTGTACAATTTGAATGTGAAGTGTGAAATGCGCAGAAAACAAAAATAGCGCACATAACAATAAAATAAAAGACAAAAGAGCGACGTAATTAAAAAGAATCTAAGATCGTGAAACATTCTGTGTTACAAGAGTCATGACAGGCCCTAGATGACTGCAGGTGTCTGTAAACATGCGAAGACTTGTCCGACAAGAGATGCTCACGAGCACATGTACGTAGGTGGCGAGTGGTCTCGCCAATGTAGCTGGCATTACAGCCAGCACACGAGAATTTATAAATGACACGCGAACGTAGACCTTGCGGTACTGAATCTTTCACGCTGAACATGTTTCTAAGTTTAAATGTACTAAAGACCAACTTAATATCTAAATCAGCTTTGCAATAATGTTTGATCAGCAGTTGAGGCATTTAGATTTGTCTCTTTCTTTTTAATTACGTCGCTCTTTTGTCTTTTATTTTATTGTTATGTGCGCTATTTTTGTTTTCTGCGCATTTCACACTTCACATTCAAATTGTACACACATAATTTTGCAACATACCTTAACATAAATTCAAATGTACAACCGTTGAAAAAGCTCATTTGCACCTGAAGATGACATGAGTACATGTCGAAACATGTTTTGTAAATTGAAAACTGTCGTTTCTTTTTTGAGAGTTATTGTTACTCTGCTATCTTTACGTCCGTTTGGAAATCAGTTATTCATTTCTATTACACATACTACTTTATAAATTGACCTGTAGGTGTCACATCTGGTAGTTTATATTCGCAAACCATTCAATTTTCCTTTGTTTTAAAAGCTTCAAGTTATGATCTTTATTTGTCAACAGCTTCTGTTAAAATGCCTGATTTGAATGCCTCAGTTAGTCATACAAAGACTCAACCTACCACTACACACGTTCAAGTGGCTGAAACATCATGGTATCCAAGTTCAAGTGCTGTTCCTTCTTCTACTCCACCACAAGGTAAATTTGTACACTGTATAGTACATGTATGTATATTGTTTTTGCAAGTTTTGTGCCAAGTGACCTGGAGCATTTACCATTAATTTTGTCAACAAAACCCGAAAATTCAAATGGTACAGCTCATTCCGCCGGGAAAATTGGGGAAAATTGAACCGGAACTGTTTGGTTTCAAATCTTTTTTTTTTTCGGGCGCCAAAGTCGCTAACATCTATAAAACACTTGTTTGGACGACATGGAGTTTAAAGGAAGAGATGTAGCATTTGTGAGCGATTGGCTTACTAAAAAGGTCTTTATTAAAGATGCAGGAGCTGACTCGTGACGATTGTTCTTTAGTAGGGTATGACAGAGGGGACAGGAATTTCAACGATCCAATTTTCAAAAGTTCAAATGCCGGGCTTTTCCCAGGAAGGGGGGGGGAATGTTGAAGTTTCGAGTTGATCGGCGCATAGCATAAAGTTTATTTAACATGGCTCGAAATAGTTTCTCCTTTTTTCACGGAAATAAACATATTCTGTCCTTAGATACAGTTAGGG
>OX421451.1:11664564-11692064 GCA_949126865.1 Montipora capitata
ACACATGTGGTTCATCTAAGCCATGCCAGAGTGCTCAAACATTTGTACATGCACTGTATATACTAGACCTAGTTGTCTCACCCACACATCCCACTTGTTGAAAGACTGATGTTCAAAAATTCTGATGAAAATTAAGGTTCAAAGACAACGTAAGTATCAATCAATAATAGCCATTAATTAACGACAACATCATACAACTTAATACACATCAAAACCAAGTGTGAAAGAGAATAAAATTCAGTTCCCATTCGCTATCGCTATTGAATTTCAAAAAAGGAATTGGGTTGGGGAATTAATAATAAAGACACCTCATGTCAACAGTCGGCTGGTACTGATACATCTATAAGTTTGCAACATCGGTCAGCATGGTCTTTGATCACTATATCAGGCTTATTCGCTGACAGTTCCCTATCAGTATGTACAGTGTATCTGCATATCCCAGAGAATTGTGATTTCTTCATTTTCGGTAACTGTCTCGGTGTTGTCTTTGTACCACAATATTATTATTATTATTATTATTATTATTATTATTATTATTATTATTATTATAATAAGGGATTCTCTTATTATTATTATTATTATTATTATTATTATTATTATTATTATTATGTTTCTGTTGCTCATCAGCTGAGAACAAGGCACTTAAGAGTGTACATGTACTTGGCCACTGACAAAATGTTACAAATATCACTTTGCTCAAATGACAACTTTTGCTCAGGCTCTTGGAAAGTCAGTTACCATTTTGAAGATCACAACTGTAACCCATTTGTTCAAACTCCATTTACACAAACAGGATGTATTATGACGTCTGTGCATCTTTCAAATTAAGGTACGATATGCCAGGAAAGATTCTGTCGAGCAAGAAGTTACAAGAGTAATTCAGCATCCCAAGAGTATTTTGCTCTCCTCACTCAATCCCTACACTGTTTATGTGATTAACGTCAGTGCGTTCACAAGGAAGGGAGAAGGTATTCGAAACACTGTGGAGGAACAGACAGATGAAGGAGGTATAATATAAAAGAGATACAATGTAAATACATGTAATTATTTTACTTTGTTGTGAACAGTTTTCATACACCACATTAAGTTCTTTGCCTCCGGTTTGCCATTCGTAACATTATGCTGCACGCTAAACTTTGTAGGCAGGTTCATTGCCTTGGTTATATGTACTGTACATTGTATGTGATCTTATGATCCCTAGATGCACTCAACTGCAGATGGTGTCAAATAATGCCTGCGCTGAACAGTTCTTTAGCTCTTTGCAGTTATTATGACCTTTATGGGAAGTGGTTATGGGCACTTGGCAAATAATTAAAGTGCAGCTTTCATGCGCCAAATCTTGCCTGGTTTGAAAGGTGGTCCTTCAAGAAATCCCTCCCTCAACCTTTTTCTTTCGCCCCACATCAAAGAGTTGTCCCAGGTCAGTTTTGCTCAGTGTTTTTCCTGGCCATCTGTTGTTTCACTATTCCCATGTTTGCTCAGTCTTCTGCATGCAAATTTGATGTCATTGTAATCCTTATACATGTACACGTAGTTGTATGCAGATCATTTGTTCAACTGTAATTTGATTGGACATCCAGTTTCCACACTTTTTCTTGTTCGTCTAGGAACATTTATTTTTAAATTAAACCTTTCTTTTCTTGCAGAGCCTTCAGCACCACAAAATCTCTCCACCAAGGGAGATATCACGGCAACCAAAATTCTTGTGTCATGGCAGCAACCCCTGTATCCAAATGGCGTAATCAGATACAAATTGTCATTTGGCAAAGTATCTGACCCAGAAACTTCCTTTAAGCTTATTTACTCTGGCGAAAGCACTCAGTATCTGGTTTCTAACCTGAAACCTTTCACAAAGTACAGATTTGAATTATTGGCCTTTAATTTGAAATACAACCTGTCAAGTCCGCCCATCGATGCTATGGAAACTACAGCTCAAGACAGTAAGTCCTTTTGAGGGTGAAAATCATTATTCATATAATGTAGCAACATCACGCATGTTCAAGATTGCAAGTCATGCGATGCACGCCGAATTCGCACATTTCTTGTCAAACTTTACAGCACTTGAAAGAAAACAAAACTAGCAAAAAGAAAACAAAAAAAAACCCGGTGTCTTTCTATCACTTTGACGCTGTGTCCTTAGTTTCGCGAGTTGTTAGTAAACACGCAAGGTAACGTGATCACAGGCGCGCCGCCGAATCCGATGTCACTTTCGATTTTGCGATTTACAAGTTCAGTCAAAAGTACAATAAAAAAGTTGAATGTAAATCGCCCAATATGTTTTACGCTGATGGTGACTTTTTCTATTCACGCAAATTTTGTTGCTGTTGGCAAAATGTCTTATTCTCGATCGACACTTCCTAAAAACTCCCTTCTGCTCTTCCTAAAAACTGTATATCAATTTTTATTTACTTTTGCATCAATATTTGTTGCATAAAGCAGTCTAACAAAGTCTGTACATACTTAACTGATTTGAGTGTAATGTGAAGTGCCAAGTTTCTACCCCATATGAACCATGTGAGCGTTAGCCCTACTAATAGAAATGGGCCCACACAAGGACAGAGAAAAACTCTGACCAGTGTGGGAATTGAACTCTGACCAGGGTGAGAATTGAACTCTGACCAGGGTGGGAATCTGTACCTTGCTTACTTCGCATTTTTGTGCGTTAAAGTACAATTTCCGGTGCTATGTTTCTGACAGCAAGTCGTACATTTTGAGGTCTCCCATCCAGATAAGAACCAAATGTATTGAGTAACTTGAGACAAATTTCGCCCCAGCCCTTGATGACACTGCTGAGATACGAAGGTGAATGGGTGAGGAGTTAGCTTTTTATTCAATGCTATTTGTGATTACTCCAGTCCCTTCATGCCCTCCACGGCATGTGCTTGCAGTAACAAACTCATCGACATCTATCATCCTGGGCTGGCTGCCTCCAGAACCTGCTAAACAGAATGGGCCAGTAAGAGGATACGGCATTAACGTTCTCAGTGCAACTGGAAAAACGAGAAGGCACACGGTTGCAGCTGATGTGACGACATTAATTTTGTAGTCAACGAACTGCAACCTTACACGAACTACACATTTATTGTGTGGGCTGTGAATGTTGTGGGCGTTGGTCCTTTTAGTATTGGGGTAACGAACCAAACATTTGAAGCAGGTATTGTGCACTCTGAAACGTTGTATCTTAAATTCTGCTAATCCCATATCTTATCCACAGAGACGGGAAGTCAAGAAGAATACCCATCCATTACAATGGAACAAATAGGGCCATAGGTTTTCCATAAGACAATTAACTTGGTCTTTAAATCCCATACACTTCCCATATCTCCAAATTTCACAAAATTGGCTGCCATATCACGTCCATGTAATGCTCTTACTATCGCATATGTCTCCACATGTGGGCCAGATATTGGCCATAAGTTTGCCATATCAAATCCATACTTTAAAATAATAAAATAATAAACAATTAAGCACGGTGCCTACTAATTCAAATTATTTTTGCCCCGGTTTATGATTATGCAGGAAATGTAAATCTTAACAAGTGTTGTTGAAACCCAAAAAGAAAATTGGGGGTAACAAAGCATTTTTCAAAGATAATTTGTGAATAATATTTGTAAAAAGCATTACAATACAAAGCAATGTATGGCGTTCTTTCTCAAATTGAAGCTTGATTATCTCACAAAAATGCATGGGTACCCCCAAAAATATCACTGTATTAGTAAGCATCACTGACAGGAAAGCCGAGTATCTCGAGATGCGCAGAACGTATGCGCAATAACAGTAGTAGGCACCATCCTTAGAAGTGTTTTATGATGACGTCAGCTATGCGTCTGTAATCTAATAGATCATAGGTGAGAACCAATCAAAATGCGTGGATTGTTGAGCGTACTATATACAGTGAGTTATTTGCCAAGTATCCTTCATTAACCATTTTCAAATAACATGCAAAGTCATATTGCATCGAAAAACTCAAAAATATTTGATTTAAAGTACAATTATGACATGAACGCGGCCAATGCAAATCATCAGGAATGGCTGTATCCTTTGGGTTTAGATTTGAAAAATCCGGGTGGCTACAACGGGATTCGGACCCATGACCTCTGTTGCAATGCTCGGCCAACTGAGCTAGGAAGCAACTCAGTTGGGAGCAGGTCACTTTGTTGGGCTCATGTGTTCCCGTGAAAAGACTTGATGAATGAAATAATTGTATATATCTGAAAAATCGCTCGACTTGGCAAAGTGCAACTGACCTCCACCATTCTAAGTGTTTAGTCCATGAACTCATCCAGACTCTTCCCCTTTTCGTCAATTCATGAAGGAATTTCGTCATGTTATTTGCTCTGCAATTTAATATCATAGAAACACTTACGACAAGACATCCTTGTACATGTATGAAAATTTAAAAATATACCTTTTCTTTTAACTTTTCAAGTGAACACCTAAAATTCATGGTAACATGGCAAAAAAACATTTAAATGTTAAAGGAAGCTCTAATTGTGTTTGTTGTTTAAAGGAACTGTAAACGCTAAGAAAGAAGTCGTATTTCCAATTTAAGACCACACCCATAATTTTCAGACAATCATAGACAAAAGTAGTAGAGAAGGTTATGTAAATGAACCGCACCAGAGCTGTATTTCAAAAGAAATAGTTTCTCCTTTTCTTATGTAGCCCCCCTCCCCCTTTCAATTTTGGAAGGTAACCCAACATGTTCCCACTAAAACCGTCCAGTTTTGCATAACATTGAATCAGGGGGGTGGGGAGAGAAGCAAAGAAGACGTCAAAAGTGCTAACCTTCCCAACGGTTTTTTCTATGGTTGTGGGATAATATGCTTCAATGGCCTTTGTTATCTGTTTCAGGGCCTTCACCTCCCACACATGTTGGGGCAAAAACTGTGAACTCAACAGCCATCAAAGTAACCTGGCAACTTCCGCTCCAGCCAAATGGCGAAATTTTCTTTCGTTTGTACTACTGGCAAAGCAGTGAGGGATGGGGCACCAGAAAGAGGGCTTATGATGGCCCTGGATTTGAGTCAACAGTCGCCGGGCTTCATGAATATGTCGCATACACATTCTTCGTACAGGCGTACAACGTTGAGTACTCATGGAACAGCACAGCTGTGAATGTATCAGAAACAACTCATCCAGCAGGTAAGATAACTGTAAAAATTATTAATTCGTTCCAACGTTCTTATCCCAAAGAGAAACATGGCGAATAGACACTTAATAAGCGTCTATTTCGAGCACTTGCCATTATCGTTTGCCTCTCAGACCCCATATACACTTCCACTGATGATGACCGTGGCTACTACTGGGATAGCTAACCGCTTACTGAGAATACGAACCCCATTTTGTTGTCTTTTGTTTTAGTTTGTTCCTTTGGTCTCGTATTTCTCTCTGTCATTTTCAAAAGCATCACTTTTTTGTAATAAAGACGACAGCTGTCGGGTCCCATGTGAACCATTGTGATTCCAGCTGTCGTTTCCCATGTAATTTCATTGGTGTTTTTTGGAAAGGAGACTAGTTATAGGCAATTCTGTCTTTGGCCGTTTACCATCTCATCCAACGCCCGGTCATGGAATATTGTGAGATAACTATATCCATGTTTTGCTATTCTTCCCTGAGGCCCGTTTATGGCAAGTCCCGATGACTTTTCGGGCCCGAAAATCCATTTGTAAGATTGCCTTCCCCTTGTTTTAAAAAGCTGGTATTTTAGTATGGTTTCAACAGAACTGAAAGCAACATGAGATAAAACAGAACATTGTGACAACCCGAAAACTTTCGGGACGTTCGAGAAATGTGCCACTGAAATGACCAAATTGTAGGCTATGTGAAGGACGTGAACACCCGGTGCTAAATTTTCAAATTTCTCACAGCATGTCCACACCGCTCGCATCAGTTAGATTCCTGAAAAGTGGTCCAATGTTTCCTTGCCGAACGATTCAGAAAGCGGGGATGGCGCACTGCACCCCACCATTGGGAACCATTTTCGATTCTGAGACTCGGTGGGTTGAGTTTGTTGGTTCTCTACTCTGCTCCGAGAGGTAATTTTTTTCTCCGGGTACTCCGGTTTTCCCCTCCCCTCAAAACCAACCTACGATAGTTGATTGTATTTGATTTCTGTTGCCCCCAGTTATTGTCCCATATAGTTGATACTTGATACCAGAAATGAGCCTGATTTTTGTCTTTACTTGTAGAACCTGCTGGTCCTCCTCAGTCCATAAGGGCAATACCGAAATCATCTACATCTATACTCGTCAAATGGGTTCCCCCTCCTGAACTGGACAGAAATGGAATCATAACACATTACATTGTCAAACATAATGTTTCTTCTGGAAAAGAGGCAAACGTCACTACTCGTGATAACGACACAGAGGCTCTTGTGACACAGCTGGGAAAATATACCTCGTATTTTTTCACTGTTCAGGCAGTAAATAAGATTGGTGTCGGACCTCCTAGTCAAGCCATATTTACCAGGACATTTGAAGACGGTAAGTCCTTTTGAAGTGCAAAAAGTTAAAAGGTAATGCAGTGTATATGACGAGTGCACCTTCCAAAAAGATTGGAAGCAGTTGAGTATGATAACTTTGGAGGGAGGTGCAGATCAAGGAGTGTGTGGTGATATCAATTTCCAAGATCGGAAGAGTTGTTCACATTATAGTAAAGCCGAATTTAACACTGGTTTGATCATTTATTTGAAGAACAAATTTTTTATTGCGTTTACTGCTTTTGCAAAATGAAAAGTTTACAGCTACACTAATTTGGCGTGACTTGACGTCACCTGTACAATAACTTTCTGTCATGGAAGATATATGTCATTCGTCCATTTCGGAAAAAGAAGTTGCGCGAATGACATTGACTTTTCACGAAGCCAGTTCCAGCCGATCAATAAGCTAGAATCTGGTTACAGTAAAGAACTACTAAAACCATAGAGTAAGTAATTCAATCAACCCTGGCTTTTCTAAAATTTCGAGAAACATGGAGCCATACTGGGGAATATAAGTCTCAGGATGGCTTCAATGATGCGCGTAAAATCGCTTCAATTAAAGGTGTACTTTGTAATTTATATAAGTTCTCCTCAAAGCGGACTCTGAAGTCCCCACTCCCCACCCCCACTAGCAATGTTGGAACCAACAGCAGCTTTTCAGAATGTTTCCTGGTTTCAAAATACCATTGTAAGGTGGGGAGGGGGGGGGGGGTGGAAGAGGAGGGAGGGGGCTGAAGGTTGTACCCATGCATTCCCTTTGAAAGTGCTTGTGCAGGCTTGTAGTTAACAGTTATTCACCGAACTGGAGGTGAATAGTGGTAAATATTTACCGAGCCGCGAACGCGCACCGGCTATTCGGAGGTGAATAGTGCTTGGCTTATCACCTCCAAGCTAGCCAATCAGCACTCGCGGAGAGCACTATTCACTTGTGTGATGTACACTAAATACCGTTTTTCACCGGATAGTGACGTAAAAAAAGGACTTTCCAGCATTTCAAGCTTGCACGATGTCCTTTTCTTACGTCATGCGCGATAAATAGACACATTTGGCCAAGTGGGGGACTACTGCGAACGATAGGTGAAAAAGTAGTCGCAACTGCCTTCAATTTTAGCTCTCGTAAAAAGGTCAGGTTTCAATATTTTTAAAAAAATATTCCGAAAATGACTTCTTGAGAGATATGAAAATCCTCCCCCCCCCTCCCCGCCAAAAAAAAAAAAAAAACTTGAGGGGGTAGGGGCACTTTTAGCAATTGTTTCTTATAGACACCTGAAAAATCCGGGTGGCTACAACGGGATTCGGACCCATGACGTCTGTTGCAATGCTCGGCCAACTGAGCTAGGAAGCAACTCAGTTGGGAGCAGGTCACTTTGTTGGGCTCATGTGTTCCCGTGAAAAGACTTGATGAATGAAATAATTGTATATATCTGAAAAATCGCTCGACTTGGCAAAGTGCAACTGACCTCCACCATTCTAAGTGTTTAGTCCATGAACTCATCCAGACTCTTCCCCTTTTCGTCAATTCATGAAGGAATTTCGTCATGTTATTTGCTCTGCAATTTAATATCATAGAAACACTTACGACAAGACATCCTAATACATGTATGAAAATTTAAAAATATACCTTTTCTTTTAACCAAGTGAACACCTAAAATTCATGGTAACATGGCAAAAAAACATTTAAATGTTAAAGGAAGCTCTAATTGTGTTTGTTGTTTAAAGGAACTGTAAACGCTAAGAAAGAAGTCGTATTTTCAATTTAAGACCACACCCATAATTTTCAGACAATCATAGACAAAAGTAGTGGAGAAGGTTATGTAAATGAACCGCACCAGTGCTGTATTTCAACCCGCTTCTATTAAGGCGCAAAAGAAATAGTTTCTCCTTTTCTTATGTAGCCCCCCTCCCCCCTTTCAATGTTGGGAGGTAACCCAACATGTTCCCACTAAAACCGTGCAATTTTGCATAACATTGAATCAGGGGGGTGGGGAGAGAAGCAAAGAAGACGTCAAAAGTGCTAACCTTCCCAACGGTTTTGTCTATGATTGTAGGATAATATGCTTTAATTGCCTTTGTTATCTGTTTCAGTGCCTTCACCTCCCACACATGTTGGAGCAAAAACTGTGAACTCAACAGCCATCAAAGTAACCTGGCAACTTCCGCTCCAGCCAAATGGCGAAATTTCCTTTCGTTTGTACTACTGGCAAAGCAGTGAGGGATGGGGCACCAGAAAGAGGGCTTATGATGGCCCTGGATTTGAGTCAACAGTCGCCGGGCTTCATGAATATGTCGCATACACATTCTTCGTACAGGCGTACAACGTTGAGTACTCATGGAACAGCACAGCTGTGAATGTATCAGAAACAACTCATCCAGCAGGTAAGATAACTGTAAAAATTATTAATTCGTTCCAACGTTCTTATCCCAAAGAGAAACATGGCGAATAGACACTTAATAAGCGTCTATTTCGAGCACTTGCCATTATCGTTTGCCTCTCAGACCCCATATACACTTCCACTGATGATGACCGTGGCTACTACTGGGATAGCTAACCGCTTACTGAGAATACGGACCCCATTTTGTTGACTTTTGTTTTAGTTTGTTCCTTTGGTCTTGCATTTCTCTCTGTCATTTTCAAAAGCATCACTTTTTTGTAATAAAGACGCCGGCTGTCGGGTCCCATGTGAACCATTGTGATTCTAGCTGTCGTTTCCCATGTAATTTCATTGGTGTTTTTTGGAAAGGAGACTAGTCATAGGCAATTCTCTCTTTGGCCGTTTACCATCTCATCCAACGCCCGGCCATGGAATATTGTTGGATAATTATTTCCATGCTTTGCGACTTTGTCGTTGCTGTAGTTATTGTTGTTGCTTACTTAAACTCTATTGGAAGGCTTCAATATAATGGATGCGTGTGGACGCCTTCCTTGGGCGTTTTGCATTTTGGCGTATTTCTTTGCTTTTCTTTCCTGGGGCCCGTTTATGGCAAGTCCCGATGACTTTTCGGGCCCGAAAATCCATTTGTAAGATTGCCTTCCGCTTGTTTTAAAAAGCAGGTGTTATGTTATGTTTTCAACAGAACTAAAAGCAACATGATAGTGAAAATTTGATGCCTAAAACCTCTCTTTTCTTGAGATACAGAAGAAAATTGTGACACCCCAAACACTTTCGGGACTTTCGTGAAACGTGCCACTGAAATGACCAAATTGTAGGTTATGTGAAGGACGTGAACACCCGGTGCTAAATTTTCAAATTTCTCACAGCATGGCCACACCGCCCGCATCAGTTAGATTCCTGAAAAGTGGTCCAATGTTTCCTTGCTAAATGATTCAGAAAGCGGGGATGGCGCAGTTCCCCCCACCATTGGGAACCATTTTCGATTCCGAGACTCGGTGGGTTGAGTTTGTTGGTACTCCGGTTTTCCCCTCCCCTCAAAACCAACCTACGATAGTTGATTGTATTTGATTTCTGTTGCCCCCAGTTATTGTCCAATATAGTTGATACTTGATACCAGAAATGAGCCTGATTTTTGTCTTTACTTGTAGAACCCTCTGGTCCTCCTCAGTCCATAAGGGCAAAACCGAAGTCATCTACATCTATACTCGTCAAATGGGTTCCCCCTCGTGAACTGGACAGAAATGGAATCATAACACATTACATTGTCAAACATAATGTTTCTTCTGGAAAAGAGGCAAACGTCACTACTCGTGATAACGACACAGAGGCTCTTGTGACACAGCTGGGAAAATATACCTCTTATTTTTTCACTGTTCAGGCAGTAAATAAGATTGGTGTCGGACCTCCTAGTCAAGCCATATTTACCAGGACATTTGAAGACGGTAAGTCCTTTTGAAGTGCAAAAAGTTAAAAGGTAATGCAGTATATATGACGAGTGCGCCTTCCAAAAAGATTGGAAGCAGTTGAGTATGATAACTTTGGAGGGAGGTGCAGATCAAGGAGTGTGTGGTGATATCACTTTCCACGATCGGAAGAGTTGTTCACATTATAGGAAAGCCGAATTTAACAATTTGAAGTTTGAATTTATTTGAAGAACAAATTTTTTATTGCGTTAACTGCTTTTGTAAAATGAAAAATTTACAGCTACACTAATTTGGCGTGACTTGACGTCACCTGTACAATAACTTTCTGTCATGGAAGATCTATGTCATTCGTCCATTTCGGAAAAAAAAGTTGCGCAAATGACATTGACTTTTCACGAAGCCAGATCCAGCCGATCAATAAGCTAGAATCTGGTTACAGTAAAGAACTACTAAAACCATAGAGTAAGTAATTCGATCAACCATGGCTTTTCTAAAATTTCGAGAAACAGGGAACATATATAATCCTCCCTAACCGACCGTGAGGGCCATATTGGGGAATATAATTGTCAGGATGGCTTCAATGATGAGCGTAAAATCGCGTCAATTAAAGGTGTACTTTGTATTTTATATAAGTTCTCCTCAAAGCGGACTCCGAAGTCCCCACTCCCCACCCCCCCTAGCAATGTTGGAACCAACAGCAGCTTTTCAGAATGTTTCCTGGTTTCAAAATACCATTGTAAGGGGGGGGGGGGGGAAGAGGAGGGAAGAGGGAGGGGGCTGAAGGTTGTACCCATGCATTCCCTTTGAAGGTGCTCGTGCAGGCTTGTAGTTAACAATTATTCACCGAACTGGAGGTGAATAGTGGTAAATATTTACCGAGCCGCGAACGCGCACCGGCTATTCGGAGGTAAATAGTGCTTGGCTTATCACCTCCAAGCTAGCCAATCAGCGCTCGCGGAGAGCACTATTCACTTGTGTGGTGTATACTAAATACCGTTTTTCACCGGATTAATCGCTTTTCAGAAAAGACGCGCAGTCAATACCAGTTAACTTTCCCCCTTTACTTCCTTTTAATCCTAATCTACATCACTTTTTGAAACTAGTGCCCTCAAGACCAGAAGAGTTACAAGCGTGGAACCGTAGTGAATCCTCAGTTTACGTCACCTGGAAAGAGCCCTTACACCTCAATGGAGAACTCCAACGATACCAGGTTCAAACTAATTTTTTCTTCGGGAAAAATTCGTCTGGCAATCAATGTTGTTGACGACTTGGTTTATGCATTCATCTTTGCGCATATCGAATTGTGCTGCGTGTCGAGCAACTCTTATGCGTTTCTCGTGCTCTCCTTAAAATGTGCTGAGTGCATCGTGACTCGTTGAATAGGGACATTAAGATCTACGACGGCGCCGACGGAGAAAATGTCACCTCAAGTTATAACTTAGCACTATCGTAGTTCTTTTTTTTTTTTTTTTCGATTATAAGATCTCGTTAACGTCGTTGCTATTTTGAAACTCTCTGAAAGTAAAGAACTTGTTTTCATACTCGGTGGTAAAGCTTGAACATTGCGGGGCTGTGTATAGAAAATATAGAAAAAAAACCCTCTGAGTCTCAAATGCAACAGCATTGAGAAATCCAAGGAAACGAAAGCAACCAGTTTGCTAGTAGGGAGATAGAGAAAGGACAACGGCTACTGCAACAAATGTCTCTTCAAATTATAGCTTTGCGTTATCATAAAAATGTCTAATATGCGTGCTGTTCTTGCAACGCAACCATTTTCTTCAGCCAAGCAATAATATTATTTTTTTTTGCTTTCTGACGTTGCCGATGCCGATCCGTTGCCGTTGCCGTTGCCGTTGCCGTTGCCGTTGCTGTTGCCGTATCCCTGTTTGTTTCCTAAACTCTCTTTATGTAGACTGACCGTGGTGGAGCTGTGGTTGACCACCCGGCGTTGACAAATCCAGCTGCTGGTTTAAGCGGATTTGACCCAGAGCTCCCATAATGTTACCTAGTGCTTCATTTGTTATTCCCAACTTTGTTTGTGGTGCTTTCAGGTGACCTACAAGCAGGTATCTAGTGATGACGGAGTGCTAAGCGAGGACGTTATTGAAAACATGGAAATCATACTAAAGTCTCTTACTCCGTACACTCGGTATAGCGTCACTGTCCAGGCGTTTACGGGCGCTGGTGGAGGAAACATCAGCGTCGTTGAAGTTATGACTGACGAGGCAGGTATGTCGCCCCAATTTAACCATAAAAGTACCGTAACCGGTGATTATGAACTGGGAAAAAAAAAAACGCCAAAGAACAAGACCACAAAATATTCTTTGTATTGCTTCGGTTTCTGGTATAATCTCAAAGCAACTCACCCTATGTAGGTATCTGGTATTAGGTTTGTCCCCAGCAGCGTCAGAAAAGCGTCATTTTTAAACCAAGTTTTGCGGGAAAATTAACAATACAGTAAATACCCACATATAAGAACCTAGATTTTTCCAAGTTAAGCTAAATAGCTTCTTATAAGAATGGTATTATCAGTAGTTCTAGGCTATCTTGGCTCTTAAGTTGGTTCTTATTTCCACAAAAGATATGATTTACTCTGTGATACATATGGTATGACTGATTTCTTCTGATGAGTATGCAGATACGTTGATATTTCAATCATAACCATGCATGTAAAAAAAAAAGCCTTAAACAAGATTTGTACAATTTAAAATTTGTTCCAGACGCTGAAATTTCAGGGTCATTTTCTAAAATAAGAACCTGTTTAATTTTTAAGGCTAAACTTGTTCTTATGTAAGGGTGGTCTAAAATGCAATTTTTAGCCTAACAGGTTCTTAAAGGGAACCTCCACTAAGCATTATAGTTAACATAATGCTTACAATCAAAATTGTTCGAACGTTTTCCAATGGGAACGTTTGTATCCGAAATAATTAAATTTTAAAAACGGTTGTTTTGGTTTTCAAATTTCCCGGCGCCGCCATCTTGAATAATTGTGACGTGTCATGGTTGCCTTATTGTTTTCAAACAAAAGCTCTTTGTGCAAATACAAAAGAGCAACCATAACACGTCACAATTATTCAAGATGGCGACACCCAGGAAATTTGAAAACCAAAACAAGCGTTTTTGAAATTCATTTATTTCGGATACAAAGGATTCCATTGGAAAACGTTTGAACAATTTTTATTGTAAACATTATGGTAAATATTTTGAAGTTGCATCCTTGTTTTAGTGGAGGTTTCCTTTAAATTCTAGGTTCTTATAATTTATGTGGGAGTTTACTGTACACCAAATGTTGTACCCAATTCAAATTTAATGCAGCATTCACATTTAAATGATAAGGAAATACCTGGAACAAAGCGTTTTATTCCCAAAGGGTTTGAATGAGGTAAAACATTCAGTTAGCAGATTTAGTCTATTGTTTATTTTCCCGCCAAACTTGGATTAAAATTTTCACTAGACACTTTTTTTGACGCTAATGGGGACTAGGCCAATTTGGGTAAATCTTACTCTTGGGTAATGGGACTTTTGGTAGAACTGATACGCAGCAGTAGGGTGTCTTAGAGCGCTCTTCAATTGAGTGTCCAAAGTAAGTAGCGAATTGTTTTGGTTTTGCATTACTTCACGCAGTGATTGGTTCAAAGTTCTCGCGCCACTTTTTCAACCAATCAGAAGTGAAACGAAAACCAATCGTGGCTCGCGCGTGCACATTTTCCCGTGCTTGGTCGACAACGTGTAATTACTTCTCGTTTCGATTGGTTTACTGGATTGTCGCCGTCTGATTGGCCAAAGTAATTACTTTGGTTTTGGTTTTCGACACTCGATTGAAACTCGCTCGAATATCGCGATTTCTTTGTCTTCGCATCACTTTGCTTGAAAACGGTTTGAAACGCCGACCGTTTGGCTCAGTTGCATGATTATCGGACTACTATGCGGGAGGTGGAGGGATCAAAAACTCCGGCCTGGCCAACACTCAGGGTCTCTCAATTACTGAAGAGAAAAAGTCCTGTCTTTGTAATGACATCTGCAAATAAGTGGTTAGACTCTATAGTGTTCTCGGACAAGGAAGATAAACCATAGGCCTCGTCTCACAACCCTTCAATGTTCATAACCCTGTGGGACGTAAAAGAACCGACACGCTATTCGCAAAGAGTAGGACATGGAGTTCCCGCTCTGTCCTCTGTGGTATAGATAGAGGGCAACACGGCTGTAAATTTGAGAAATGCACAAGGTTAATTCTCCCTCTCTTAATTCTCTTCTCTGTCTCCCTCTCAAAATGTAGATGTAAAGGAATCCACACAGTTTGGGAGCAGGTTAATTCTTTGATTGCACTCACGTGATAAGACGGCTGTAAGATGTTGGTGCCAAAACAATAGAAAAATGTAGCTCAAGTTTTGCATGATAATAGAGTCAAATTTCCAAGAGACTTTTTCTCTATTGTTCTTTCAACCAACATGGCTGCCGTGATGTCAGCTGCAATCAAAGAATTTGTTGGGCTCAAGTGTTCCTGTGAAAGGACTCGATGAAAGAAATGTTTTTATTTAGCTGTTATTAACCGAGCAGGAGGTCTGTATGGGAGAATCTTGACCGAGGTCGTGAGTACAGACAGAACGCAGTGAGGTCTGTACACATGACCGAGGTTTTTATTTAGCTCTTATTAACCGAGCAGGAGGTCTGTATGGGAGAATCTTGACAGAGGTCGTGAGTACGGACCGAACGCAGTGAGGTCTGTACACACGACCGAGGTCAAGATTCTCCCATTCAGACTGACTAAGCTCGGGTAATAAGATGTTTATTATATGGCAAACAAGAACAATTTAATTCGTTTAATGTAACAGGGTTGTACTAACTGACATTTTGCTTGCGAACGGCGATGAGTGGCGATGAGCTGAACTTAATACTGTCAAAGTTTGCTCGTCATCCTCTGTTTTGTCATCATGCTGTTTGGCACTTCCATAAATAAATATTGGTAGAAGAAAATACTCAATATTTTTGCATTTTAGTTTGCATCTTTTCACCTCAAAACATTACTGGTCTAGATGCCGGTGTAGATGGGAAAATCTAGACCGCGGTCAATATCGATTTTAGCCAATCAAATTCGTGAATTTTGTAGTTCCCAGTCCTCGTGAGACAGAGCCATACAATAAACATTTATAATACACACAATTCTTTCGAGCGGAGAAGGGTATGTCTCTGTCGTTGTACAGTTATCACTACAAGACACACCTGCTTTTAAGGAGATGATAAGAATGAGCCCGGATCAATTTGCAGAGATGTTAACTAAATGCTATTGAACCAGACATCTCCAAACAGAGCGATAAGTCCAGCTGAAATACCACGACGGCCTTTTGGTCCTCGCCCGCCATCTTTGTTGACAATGATGCTAGGAGGCTGGGCTTGAAAATAAGATAGCGATCCGTGATTGGCTAGCTGGACACAACTTTGTTGGAAGAGGGGCAAAACACTGAACATTGTTGCGTTGAGCCGAATTTTTGGGCGTAATGTTTGATCAAAAGCAAATTCTATCCAACACTTGATCAAACAAAAAATGTTGGACAAACGTCTTTCACAGTGGGCGGCCAAATTGTCGAACAATGTTGGATCGAGCAAATTTGGAGTGTTGAATCCAACTTTGTTCGATAGTTTGGCATGGGCTAAACGAGGAGTGTTTTGATAGCTCATAAATTGTTAATGAGTTTTTGAAGTTTCCCAGTAACTTGGCTTCGTTTAAGCCGCAAAATCTAACACTTTTCCCCTTTACAGCGCCTTTGGATGATATCAAACTAGAGGTTTCAAAACTGGAAAGTCAGTCTGTTGATCTAACCTGGAATCCGCCAAGCAAACGAAACGGAGAGATCGGTTATTTCCTTTATTATGAAAAGTATCACAAGACGTCCTCCAAATCATCCATGGCTGTGAGGAGTTTCCGTCTTCCTGGAGATACTACCCACAAAGAAGTCAGCGGATTGAAGCCTTACACCGAGTACCAATTCTCAATCGTGGCATACAATTTAAGGAAAAACTTGAATGCGTCAACTCCGAGCACCACACGGGCAACTACCAAGGCAGCAGGTATAAGTATCACATGTTTTGCTTGTTTATGCAGAACTTTTTTAAACGGTATAATTCTCTGTTAACCTGGATAACTGGTCTTAGATTTTCTTAGCCTGTTTTTTTTTCCTTTGAAGAAATAGACCTAATCGACAACGATATTCGTCATCACAGTGGTCAAAATTTGTTGTGGACTCACGAGGTGCGCAACATTTTAACCACTGTGATGACGAATATCGTTGTGGATAGGAGTACAGACAACGCTGAACCACTTTTGATTTGTTAATTAACAAAAGACTAGGTGACCCAAGTTTTAAGTCTTGATTTCAAAACGACATCTGTTTACTGTAACTGCAATTTTCCTATTTAATGGTTCGCCATTACCAACTTCAAAATCTTGAGAGAGCTGGATCAAGGAGAAAATGACTTCAAAGACTTCCAAGTTTAAGAATGCAATGCGTGTGTACGCGGCTGAATTAACATGCAGCACGGAGTTTTCGGGCTTTCAGACTTTTAAACTCGACGTGTTTTGCACATATAATACCGGTAAGCTGCATTTACACGCGGAAATTTTAAGCTTGTGAGTAAGTAAATGACGTCAGTTTTCCCTAGAGCCAACCCTCTGATGTCCACAATCGGTCGTGAAATCCAAAACTTTCATTCAAAGTAAACAGCCTTTGAATAAAAATCAAAGCTCAAATTTTTTCCGGTTACCTAGGTGTTAAGCAAACACATTCAAAATCTGAAGAAAAAAGATAGTGATTTTTTTTATTATTGTAGCACTTTAATTTGTAATATGGTCTACTATTCAGTCAGTAGTTGTTGTTCCATTGTCATTAAACTATAACAGACGTGCGTCAAGGACTATAATAATAATAATAATAATAATAATAATAATAATAATAATAATAATAATAATAATAATAATAATAATAATAATAATAATAATAATAATAATAATAATAATAATAATAATAATAATAAACTTTATTTAACCACGGGATCCGAAAAGGTGGTCTTCTAAAGAGCCGCGTGCTTGTGCGCTAATAAATATAATCAGACCTAAGAGTACTTCAGGAGATTTCCTAGTAATAGAATTTGTGATAGATTTCCAATGAAACTTCGCACACTGTTTTACATGTCAAGGAGATGATAAAAATGTGATAAAAAGGGAGGGGGGGGGGGAGGGGGGAGGGGGAGTCACCGTGCTCGTTTCCCTGGTACGACGCTGACGATTACGGCTATTTGAGCTACTATGACAATCCCCAATGTTAGACAGATTTAGTTCGATTTTATAACTGTAATCCAACATATAACGCAGAGCGTGGTGTCGTTCTATGAATAATTCAAGTACGTACCTGAAAAGTGTTTTTAAATGCCTTTGTGAGTACTTAACACTCCAAAATAGATTTAACTTGAATGTGGGCTGTTCGACTTGTAATGGTCCATCCGTACAATTTTTTGTTATTACCAAAATCATGTCCATAGATTTTTGCTCATTTTTTCACTACTCCATGAAGATAGCGTGCTCAGCAAATATATGAAATAAAAAATGGAGGTCACTGTACTCGTTCAGGAGAAAATAGCGATCCTTGACGGATTATGCTCGATGTCAATAAAAATCCGCCATTTTATCAATATTCCCGTGCTACTACGCGCGCCAATGACGCAATAGATTATGCGCAGTAGGCTGGGTTGCGCAGTGCAAAACCAGGGAATCAGCAAAAAAGGAAAAAATTACAAGCATTGTTGATTTCTAATTTACAATAGCAGCATAAAGCTATTTAAAGTAGTGGCCTGCTTAGCCTTGGCTGACAGACTGTTCCATGTTACTTCGCCCCTGCAACGAAAATTCTTCTTGAGGACCTCAGTGTTTTGCCGCGGAATAAAGAGGTTATTACCTGTGAATAGTATTTAAGCTGGCGAGTTTTTCAGACAGGTATTCGGGTACAAGGTTATTTGTTGTTTTGAACATTAAAGATTTCAATTGTTTTTCACGTTATTCAGCGAGGCTTCTTTTTCCATTCGAGGGCACGAAGAATCTGGGGAGATCAGAAATCCAAGACACTGTTATTATGTTTGTGGTTATAAAAAGACTCTTGAACAAGCAAAATCTAAACAGTGATCTACCTCTTTCTGATTTCTCTTCTAGCACCGAGCGGGCCGCCAAGGAATGTAAAAGTAACCAGTACCACTTCGGAATCTATAACATTATCTTGGGACCCACCGCGAGAGCCGAATGGAGAAATCCTAGGCTACGAAGTCAAGTACTATGAAAAGAATAACCCCAACAAGAAAAATATTAATTACAATGTGAAGGGACGTACCTATAAAATCAGTGACTTGACACCTTATAGTGTTTACTTGATATTTGTGGCCTGCAATTCGAGTGGTGGGCTTGGCCTATATTCGCCATCTGTGGAAAAACGGACGGATCACGGAGGTATGCTTTTCATTTTAGTCAATCTGTAAACTGCTGAAATAGATGTTTATAAATCAGTAGACCTCCCAAAACAAGTGCATCGTTTTGATGTGCAACCTCCCCTCTTTCCTCTTGAATCACGTTCAGCCTTCCCCAGAATCTTACGTAATTTAAATGTGTAACCGGCGTGCCATGTAACATTGAGGTTGTTGTTCTGAAAGCGATCTGGAGCCCGCGAATTGGAGCGTAGAACTTTATTGCATTTGCGGAACGGCGTTTTTACAGACCGAGTTATTTCTAGATTGAATTTTTTCGAGAAACCAGACCTTTCCAGCTAATCACAAATCTTGCATGAGAGATTATTATACCCGGCATGGGATTGAGAGTGGTCGGTTAATCGTGCAAGCCAAATCTCATTTAAGAACTTGTCTAAAAGTAGCTTGATCTGTGAAAATGCCGTTACGTAGACCCAGTATTGGAATTTTAAGCTCTTTTTTGTTGTGAACGTTAAGAGATGTTATATGCTCACCCTGGTCAATGAAATGAAGCGATTAATTTTATCGATTTTCGGAAAAAGATCCGATTGGTCCTTTGTCAAAAGAAAAAGTGACTATCTTTCTCACAGGGGTATCAACAACTTTATCCATAAACTGCGGGCGATAACGAAATAGACTGTTGTCATTGCAGCACGAACCCAAACGCATGAGCCTGTTCGCAGGCTAAACGGAAGGTGGTAAAACATCCTAACCGTCTTTTATTGAAATCCCTTTTATAAGTTTGTTCTGTCGAACTGGGTACTGTAAGTTACGACTCCGTGCTTTGCCTTTTCAAACTATGGCCCCCGTGCGCACAAGCTCCGCGGAAAGAGTGTCGGCCTTAACTAATAGGGCGGCCTCGATCTAGGCTGGTAAACGGTAGTATTTCCTTTTAAAAGAAATGATTTGAAAGGAAGAGAGACTGTGAAAATACTTGCCTGCATGCAACATTGATATTCATAATGTGTTTTTTTTTTTAATTTCTTTAGCGCCACCTCCGTTTCCCCCACCATCGCGTCCAGATGAGAAAACTATCAAGAGCAATTCATTCATGGTCACACTGATAAAAGCATCCAATGAGAAGGGAGTTGTCAAGTAGGTAACCCTTTAAGGTTATAAGGCTTCTCGCATTCCCAAAAGGGACCCAATCGATATTAAACGGTCATTCCCCATTCACTTGTCGATTAGAACATGTCAGATATATTACATCCCCAAGGGATTGGTTAGTTCGAAGGGGTTGGTCAGCCTTGTCGAATTTCACATTCCTCGATGAAAGATTTTAATTTCTGTGGTTTCGTTTCTAAGGGCGCTTTCCTTTTGTCAGAACTGGCTGGCCAGACCCGTCAGTTTTCAAAGAAAATGCAACACCTGCATGATGATCCCTCGCATTCTTTCGGAGGAGTATATATCATCCTCCAAGTGTGTTAATTTGAAGTCGTCGTGGAATTACCCCTTCCAAATGTCCGGTCTGGCCGGTCTGGGCCCGGTTGTTCGAAAGCCGATTAACTTAATCCAGGATTAGCGTCAACTCTTGTTTCATGTTTTCAACTTTTTGCTGAAAGTTTCTTTTGCTTATTTCTGTTTTTCAAGATTGACTTCTTCTAATGTAAAGTTTTGCCGAATATCAGCGTTGAACAGCATTTAGGAGTAGAGAAATAAACTCCTTGGTTAATTTTTAATCTGGGATTAGCGTTAATCGGCTTTTGAACAACCGGGCCCAGGTCTGTCAAATGGAAAGCGTCCTAACCCTAAACCTAACGCTCTTTCTCTTTTGGAAAATTTTCTTCCGTACAGTTATTACCAAGTGATCGTGCGAGAGTTAGCCACAGACAATACCAACAATCCCGTGCCCTTAGGTCCTCCTTACGACGTCAAACCAGAGGACCTCTATACTTACGAGGAGGCTCGGAGAAAGAAACCAGAACTAGTGCCCTATATTGCAGCTCAGTTTCCTGCGAGTGAATTCGACCAATATAAACATTTTGTCGTTGGGGCCGGAAAGAAAGCAAGCTTACAGGCGAAAAGACGAAGGAGAAGAAGAAGAGACAAAGAATATTACAATGGCCCTTTGCAGGAAAATACGTATTATGCGGTCTTCCAACGTGCGTATGTTAGTGAGGTAAGCAATGTTGCATGCGCAATTATAACAATCTCACTCTTATTTAGCCGAATATGAGTGCTCTACTAATTTTGGAAACTAATTTTTGAAGTCAAATCAAAGCACACGAAGGTAAGGCAGATCAAATGAAGTGTTGGCTTTTTGATGATCAGAGGGGAACCCGGGGTTAACGGAGAAAGACCTTTAGGAGTATGAAATGTGGTTTTATCGAGCGAGTTAATTAAGTACATCTTATTCGATGGTTTAACATATAATGCGCATTATTATTATTTGCTAAAAAGTGTCCCAAAGCATGTTAATGAGCTTTTTAACCTCAGAAAGGCCGATTTCGTGACAAAGGGGATGAGTTCACTTTGTGACAATGTTTAGATTGGGTATCAGTTACAAATTGTTTCATTTTGTCATTACTAACAATAATTACATTACCCAAAGAGAACAATGACAATGTCTGTTCATTTATCACTGGTATTTTATTGTTATAAAATATGTTAATGTTTATATATATTGTTCATGTTGGGGCTGGCTAATTTGGGAGTCCATTGTTGGATACATCAGATGAACTTTATTAGGGCGTACACTAATTTGTAAAACGAAACAAAAGGAACAGAAATACAGAAAGAATCCTAAACATTCTTTAAGCTAAGCTTAGGCCTAAACAAAAGTTTTTAGGCCTAATGTTAGCGTTGGTGAATGGTTAGGGTTCACCTGCCCGGAAATTTTTGATCCATTTCGCAAAATAGTAATGTGACCAAAAGTACTATTTTGCGAAGCGGATCGAAATTTTCGAGGCAGGTACTACTCTAGTAAGTGTAAGTCCTTTCTAGAATGATATATAAAAAAGTTCTGTCCTGTTCTGGACAAAAGCTAATCAATTTTATGTCCATGAAATCAAGATAGATAAATTTATATTTAAAAAAGATTAATTTGTTAATTATAATATTACCAGTATAACAAATTGAATAAATGTATGATGTAGTAAGCTTTTTTACAAGGATAATTTCATTTCATTATACTGTCTTGATCAGATTGATTGATTATAAAACCATATTTCATATATTAAATAGATTTTCACAATGGACAATGTTGTGGGTTGCTGTCTTTGATCCCATTCACGGGTTAAGTAAAATCCAAATGGCCCCTTCCATTCTAGCCTGTGCACCACTGCCCACTCTCCGAAAAAAAATCTGAGAGGAGCGTCTGTGATTTATTGTTGTTAATCGTGTTCAATACCGCTTGATTTTTCCTGGAATGTATGGAAAATTTTTGATTGGGTATTACCCCTCTATCATTACATCATTGAAACAACGAGTTTTGATAGGCTTTCATTTTTGTTTCTCCCCATCAACACCGTGAGAGATTTCACGATGAGTTCGTGTGTACTTTGTGCATGGTAAAAAATACGAATAAATTTTTTTTTGATGGTCAAAGAGGTTTTTCTTTTAAAGTACGAGCGGAATTGTTATCCATGGAGTGTAAAGTGGAAATCGATTCTACATACATTTGTAGGAATTGAAAACGCTCCTGACGAATCTTCACGAGGTGAATATTGCACGATTCAAAAGATTGCTCAGTTGAAAACGTCCCAGGCTATCCCCTTACCAGTCAATATAATCTCAATGCCTTGCTCGGATCAGCCTAGCTATTCTCAAGAACAATCTATAAAGCGTGTTGCCCTGGAAGACTTGAGATGTGTACATATCGAGGAAAATATAAACAGCTCATTGGCAACGATCGGGGCTGCTCTGAAGATCAGAGCCGTACCCGGTTGGAAGACTTGCAAAGGCATCCTTTCTTTTAAAGTGTACTTCTGTGCTATAAAGCCAAGGAATCTTAAAACTATCAGACGCTCTTCAATGCACTTTTGGAATCTGCCTCATTTACCACCGTTTTGAAAATTGAGCTCAGAAGAAATATGATTTGGTCACCGTAGATCACTCATTAATCTTTGCAAAATTATTCCGAAACAAGATTACTAACGGTAAATTCGGAGAGTGCGCGTTTGTACACAGCCTACTTCCATTCTTCCCTGGAGCGCATAGCATTTTATTTAAAGTTCAAGTAATTTTTTATTAGTGTGGAAGAAAAGTGAAGCAAATTAGCCGAAATCGTCTTTACTAAGGTTAAAAAGCTCATTAACATGCTTTCGGACACTTTTCAGCAAAACGCAAACCAAAAAAATTAACTAAGAAAAAATAGGGGTCAGATCCATGGACCCGATCTAAAAGGGGGGTCCTTTCCCCCTGATGATTAATTTGCAATTGTTCACCGGTACAATTGTTGCACCATGTTCACCGGTACATTATCCGCGTTATTGTAAATGAGCTGCAGAAACATTCACTTGTTTTGTTCCGTAGTTGCCAAATTAAAAAGCTACCTCTTCCAAAATGTATCACCCCACTTCTGCGCCATATGGTATTTCGAGTAAACGCTTAAGGAAGCGTCTTGTTTGATTGTATAAACGAAATGAAGAGAGACAAGCGATGACAAGCTAAATTCTCAGGCTTTGCATCTTGTTGAAAACAATTCCTCTCCTTGAAAAACTTCCGTTCCGTCCGTATTTGCTCTGTTCTAAACCGGTCAAACCGGGACATTACGGTGTATTAGCGTCTCATATTTTGCGCGTTCTCTTGACCAAATATGGTAAAATGGCGTAATAGTGGAATAATAAATAGAGGATATTACATGGCGTCTTCATGGAGTGGTGAAAATTGCTTAAATTGTCCAGATACGTGCGACGGGAACATATGAGCCCAACAAAATTGACCCGCTCCCAACTGTGTGGTTTCATGGCTCAGTTGGTAGAGCAGTGCACCGGCATCACACAAGTCGTTTATGGGTTCAAATCCCATTGGAGCTACCTGAATTTTTCAGGTTTCTGTCAATCTCGTCCCCAGTGTCCGCTTTTCTTTTGGTCAGCGCAAAGAACACGGACTCTGGCCACTTCCAAGGCAGGAAGTCCGCAAATCAGGGACTTTCGGCTCGTCTACGCACACTCAGAAATTTGAAACAACAGCGGTTGTCAACGGTTTGAAAAATGGACCTTCACTACGACTGCGCATAAATCGGAAGTGCCCAGAATACGTGTTCTTGGTGCTGACCAGAAGAAAAGCGAACTCTGGTGACGCGATTAAGTTTCTGTGAGAGACAATTGCTTCAATAGACCTTTTTACCGATACGGCGGCCATTTTGATTTCTATTGTTTCGAATAGCTATTATGGGATGCCCAGGGGGCAAATTCATATTAATTTGCCCCCTGAGCAACTCATAATGTCTTTCGCAACAATAGGAATCAAAATGGCCTCCGTATCTGCAAAAAGGTCTATTGACCAGATAAGTGCGACGGGAACACATGAGCCCAACAAAGTGAACCCGCTCCCAACTGTGCAGACTGCGAGCAGTCTCTCTTTTGCTCTAGAATCGTTGAAATGAACGCGTACGTTGAACTTTTAATGGCTGAGTGACACTGCGGGTCGCAAATACCGCGGGCGTTGGTTAGAGTGGAAACGCCCGCGGTATTTGCGACCCGCAGGGTCAGCCATTTGGAAGTGTTCGTTCGTTTCAACGATTTAGAGCAAAAGAGAAACTGCTTGCAGTCTACCAACTGTGTGGTTTCATAGCTCAGTTGGTATAACACCGGCACCACAGAGGTGACGGGTTCGAATCCCCTTGACGTCACCTGAGCTTTTCAGGGGTCTCTATTGGTGACAGTTGCTGAAATTGTCCAGTTGAGTGTGAGGATTGCTTTCATCTATAATCCGCACTTCAAAGATGTACATATATTTCATTCCTAGCCCTTTTACTGATTTTTAGAGTAAGTAACCCCTTTTACCAATTTCTTCGTATTTTTTTTAATTTTAAGAGTGTGTACACGTCAAGTGAGTGGACTGACCCAGTTGCCACAGGTACGTTCTACTTCGTGCAGTAACCAACATCTGAGGCTACGTTTACACGGGTCCGGACAAATGTTTGCACGGACGAATTTTGTACCTGGGCCGCCTGTTTACATGGAACAGTGCAAATTCTGTTACAGATCGCAATGGTGTTTACATGGATCCGTGCAAATTTTGAGACCAGTCACGACATTGTTTATGATTGGTTAAGCTAATGCTTTTAGCCGGTCACGTTGTAGCTAAGTGCAGTACGCGGCAAATCAGGCATGCCCCTTTCTGGAGTCCGTTTCTCGAAACTCCTGAAACTTTTCGGGCTTATTCGGGTGTCAAAATTCCCTCTGTATTTCACGAAACGATAGGGTTTAAGTCGTTATGTTGTTGGGTCTCCTGCATTGTACATTCGGAATGCATGCGTCTGTGGACTGTGATTTTTTCCCTTCTGTCATCTCGGACATGTGAGAAAGTCATCAAAGCTTTATTTATTTTTTGTATCGTCTTCGCTGTGATGAAATAGTTCACTTCTCAAAACGTAGATACCTCTTTCAAAATGGCGGCCTAAGATTTTAATGCTAATAAGCCTTTGTAACCTCGCTACGACAAGGAAATTTCAAAGAATATTTGTTTCAAAATGAGGGTAGTAGGTCTAATTAACATAAATACAAAATAATTTAAAGGTAGTCGCCATTTATGAAAGTAGTCTACAATCCTAGACAAAACTGTTGGGAAGGTTAGCACTTTTGAAGTCTTCATTGCTTCTCTCCCCTCCCCCCTCCTTCAATGTTGTGCAAAACGGAATGGTTTCAGTGGGAAATTGTTGAGTTACCTTCCAACATTGAATAGGGGGGAGGGGGGCTATGTAAGAGAAAGTGAAACTATTTCTTTTGAGCTTTAAGAGAAGCGGGTTGAAATATGGCTCCCGTGTGGTTCATTTACATAACCTTCCCAACTACTTTTGTCTATGATTGTCTGAAAATTCTGGGTGTGGTCTTAAATTGGAAAGACGACTTTTTACTTAGCGTTTCCAGTTCCTTTGAAAAACAAACACAATTAGTGCTTGCTTTAACATTTAACTGCTTTTTGCCATGTTATCATGAATTTTAGGCGTTTATCTGGTTAAAAATAAGGCAAGTTTTCAACTTTCAGTACATGTTTTAGGACGTCATGTTGCAATGGTGTCTCAATACGTCATTAAATTGTGGAGCAAATAGCGTGATGAAAATTCCTTCCTAAATGAACAGAAAGGGGAGGAGACTAAATGATAGTTAATTAAAGCCAAAAAGCTGGTCTTGAAAGGTCAAACGAGTTCACGGACTAAACTCTTACAATGTCAGTTGCACTTTGCCAAGTTGAGAGCAGCCCCTTTTAAAAACGTCATATGAATTTCAAACAGACGGAGTCACATTAAATAAGTAAATTAACAGTGATTACTTCTTTTGCACCAGTAGCGTGAGTAGGATGGCCTGTCAATCATTGACCTATTTTGGGAACAGTAAACATGTATGTGAACAATACTCCATTACATTACTCCATAAGAAAATGCGAAATACATGCCCAATGAATGTGATATTTTGCAACAATAACGTAGTTATATGTAAAGCATACTGGAATACGTACAATGTGTTTCTCATTATGGACAAAAGATATTGTATCTACTTATTTTCAACATTACTCCATTGAAACCATGTATACACAAAGGTTAATTAGATACGTTATTTCAATTTAAGCTCTCTTTATGGAGTAATGTTGCAATTTACCTAAAATAAAGCTGCAATGACTATGAAAAGTCCTACTACTATTTCCTTTAAAACCCTTTACACTCCAGTTTGAATATTTTATCTGTAGCTGTGCTGTAAAGGCATTATTTTAGGCTTCGAAAATGGAGTAATGTTTGGAGTGATGTCGGGAGTAATGTAAGTGCTCTTGGACTGCTCGCACCAGTTCTTGCTAAATCGATTGAAATAAATCAGTTTTTGGCATTCTTCCAACGTCCTCCAAAAAAGAAAGGTTGCTTTTAACGAATATGAAACATCAAACAACAAAAATGTATTTTTATGGCATTCTTAGTAAACATTTTCCCAGCAGAACGGATTTTGGAGTAACGTTATGAAGCGTAACGCAAGTCTGAAATCCAAATCATAAAACGATGATTTTAACCAAATTTCAGTATTGTGAGATTTTATTTATGCATTTGAAAGTACATTATAAGAACATGTCCAGAATAAGAAATGGAAGCCACATGTCAAATACTTAGAGAGTTATAAGCGTTCAAAGCTGATTTCCTACTCTCATACAATCCTAGACAAAACTGTTGGGAAGGTTAGCACTTTTGAAGTCTTCATTGCTTCTCTCCCCTCCCCCCTCCTTCAATGTTGTGCAAAACGGAATGGTTTCAGTGGGAAATTGTTGAGTTACCTTCCAACATTGAATAGGGGGGAGGGGGGCTATGTAAGAGAAAGTGAAACTATTTCTTTTGAGCTTTAAGAGAAGCGGGTTGAAATATGGCTCCCGTGTGGTTCATTTACATAACCTTCCCAACTACTTTTGTCTATGATTGTCTGAAAATTCTGGGTGTGGTCTTAAATTGGAAAGACGACTTTTTACTTAGCGTTTCCAGTTCCTTTGAAAAACAAACACAATTAGTGCTTGCTTTAACATTTAACTGCTTTTTGCCATGTTATCATGAATTTTAGG
>OX421451.1:11699564-11717064 GCA_949126865.1 Montipora capitata
GGAGGGCCTCATTAAATGTTCTGCCTTTTCATTCAACAGCTCCAACAATTTTTGAATGACGGACACGAAAAGAAGACTCTCTTAGAGAAATAAATTATTTATAATAACACTTTAGCATGCGAAACAATGCTCAGATGCTTACGAGCACCCTCGTGCCCGTGTTTGTAAAAAAGCACCATGAGGTGTTCCTTGCAGCTGGTTTAGGCATTGTTTCATCTTTGAACATTGGGCAAAATCAAATCTACTCCATTCTCAGAGGGCACTGGGGAAAGAAGCTACAATAGAAGAAAAAACTAGCCTTAATCCAATTCTCCCAAGGCAATCTTTAAAGAATAAGATTATTGAAGGAACACTTTGAGTGCCAACCCTAAGTCTTAATTTTAAAAACAATATTAATAGTCTTTAAATTCACAAAATGTCTCATATTCAATTAGATTTGCTGCAATATTCCTTAAAATTATGCAGAACTATTTACCATAAAATGTGGAACATTTCCTGCCTATCTAAATATGCCACAAAAGGGCTCCAAAAAGCAACCAGTTAAGTTTTGAGATAAAGATAGTGTCTTTATGGAGATCTGACACAATACCTAAAAATTAAATAATTTGATGCGATCAAGACATTGAATGAACAAGCAATAAACAAACTGCAGCAATGTATGTTAGGTTTGCTAAGTGGGAATGAAAAAAAATATTCCTCAACTGATGCTTCAATGTAAATTAATTTTCTATCAACAATTCAAGGGACTGACTTTTCAGTGTCTATTCACTGGTATTAATTTATGTTTCCATGATAAGTTTGAAAGTGAATCTGGCAACCACAGTGCCCTAAGAAATGGGAAATAACTTTAACAACCCTTTAAACTAACATTTTACAAGGGACACCATTGTTGATGCCCTGCAAAGAACCAAAGAATAAATTGAAAGGAGAGCTGGTCCGGAGTTTATCCACAATGGACAGTTAGTGGCTGCATTCACCAATGTAGAGAACAAACACATCAAGTTTCTTCTCAAGCAACCAAGTGTTCAAGGAGCCGCGTATTCAATTTCCAAAGAACTATGGTAGTGTACCAGTACCTGGGTGAATTCGGGTACCTGGCCTGAAAATGAAACTTGTGGAGCCAAACAACTTGTTGAGCTTAGTACTTAAACTGGGTAGATAATTATGTCTACAAGTATTGTCTATTCAACTAACTGTTTCTCCTAATTTTGTGTACCATTCACTTGTTGGCCATAAATCGCTAATTCAACTGAGTACAGATTCAAGTCCTTTCAAATCATCAAAGTTAGTTTGCGCCACACGGAACAAACGAAAAAATACAAGCACTGAAGAACAAACTGCTCAAGAATGCACGACTCCTTTTGAAACATGTACAAGTACAAGGAAAGGTTACGTTTAAACAAACGTTGGCCGTGTAGCGCTTATGTTCTAAACAGAGTTAACTGAATAGAGTGTAATGTGAAGTACTAGATTTCAATCCCATATGAACCATGTGAGCGTTAGCCCTACTGATGGAAATGGGCCCACACAAGGACAGAGAAAAAACTCTGACCAGGGTGGGAATTGAACCCACGACCTTCGACAGAGAAGGAGAGAGCGAGAGAGAGAGAGAGAGAGAGAAGGAGAGAGCGGCGGAGATCTAACCCGAAGGTCGTGGGTTCAATTCCCACCCTGGTCAGAGTTTTTTCTCTGTCCTTGTGTGGGCCCATTTCCATCAGTAGGGCTAACGCTCACATGGTTCATATGGGATTGAAATCTAGCACTTCACATTACACTCTATTCAGTTAACTCCTTTTGAAACAGCAGAACAGGATCCTCGAGTCACTAAAAAAGTGCTGTTAGCAGAACGATCGCAAGTTGTAATCATTGAAAAAAAACTTCACTCCAGATCTGATAGACGTTGGTCGTGCAAGACTCGCCAAGCATGTGGAACACCCAACCGGATTGTTCGTTGTTTGGCACAGCAGATGAACGAAAAATTGTTCCCCTCACTATTAAGTTCCAACCCGATAACACCAATCTTACCCAAATACAACAACAATTTTTTCGAATTCGGCAGCAGGCAAGCTCATCACAAGCCATCGAAGCTGGCATAAAGCAGCATAGCGCTTCACCTGAAGTTCGAACATGGTGGACACAAACAAAGGGTGAAAGAACTTCCTAAGGTCAGACGACAAAATGTGATTGACCCAACACTCGTTAGAGCGGCTCAGTTATCGGACATCAAAGTGCTGAACAAACCAAGGGATTTCGTCGTAAAAATGTTCACTCAGCAACGTCTTCTTCTTCTACAAAATCCTGGTTGTTAATCACATGCTAGCCCAATCCATAAACTGGATAAAGAGGATTGGCAAATTGATTGTCAGAACAATGCGTCATGTCCAAAGAAGCGACGGTCAAGAGAGTCACAAGGGAAGGCTGAGCGAATGTCCACTTATCCAACCAATCAGAATGTAAACAATTGGCGTGACATCGGATAGCACAGTTTTTCCCGCTCGCTGAATTCTGATTGGTCAGTTTAAATTTCGGTAGCTCTCGCCGTATGCAAGGACAACCCCCACTGCGCATAATTTCTTGCGTCATTGACGCGCTCATTAGCTCGCGCACATTGATGAAATGGGGGATTTTTATTGATGCCAAGCTTAATCCATCAAGTAATCGCTATTTTCTCCTGAACGAGTACGGTGACCCGCATTTTTTATTTCATATTTTTGTTGAGAACGGTGTCTCCATGGACTAGTAAGAAAATCATCACAAATCTATCGCTAGTTTTTTGGCAATTTCATAGAATTGTATGGAGGGAGCTATTACGAGTCGAACAGTACACACTCAAGTTAAATCTGTTTTAGAGTGTTAAGTACTCACAAAGCCATTCAAATACATTTTTCGGATACGTACGTGAATGACACCAGGCTCTGTGTTATATCAGGGATTACGCTCAATTTGTCCGACATTGGGGATGTGCGGCAATTGTCAAAGTGGCTTAAATTGCCGTGTTCGTCGGCGTACCATAGAAACCAGCACGGTGTCCCCCCTTTTTATCACATTTTTGTCATCTCCTTGACATGTTACAACAGTTTGCGAAGTTTTATCGGAAATCTATGACAAAATCCTATTTCTAGGGAATGACCTTAGCCACAACACTGTCGTGATAACCACTCCAAACATTGCAATTTTAAAGTAGTTAAATGATACTAAACCTAACAATTCATTGAAAGTAACCGAATAAAAAGGCTTGGTTACTAAGAATGGTATCGACCTTCAAAGAATGGCAACCACCGTTTTCGAAACGGAAATTAGCATCAGAGAGATGGTGTTCCGGTTTTTTTCTTCTCCCATGTGGGCTGGCAATAAAGTATGTCGCCTTGTATGGGATGTGTTAAAGCCTGTTATTTTTTTTTGCCGGTTTACATGAATTTTGTGCTTTACTAGGGCGACAGCCAGTTCCAATAGACGATTTTGAGAGACACGTGAATCGAATGCATATGGATGGAGATCATGGATTTTCAGAGGAATATTCGGTAAGGCGCTGAAGGGGTTATGATTGGTGATGACGCGTAAGCAAAAACAGCCACGAGTCAAGGATTAATTTACCGCGTGCTGAAGATGCATATGCACAGACAGATATTTCAAGTTTTGTACTTGTATAATTGATTCCTGCAAACTCGGAAAAATATCCGATTTTTCCGAAGAGGATTTAGCTGATGCGTTGAAGGGACTATTCCATCCAACGCGTATGCGCGATTTGGTCAGATAGCTTTTAAAAACTTCGGCCCTATTTTTGAGTCATGTAGCAGCCCTCGTAACCTATAATGTGATTGGCTCGCCACCCTCACCATAAACAAAAGACTAAACAATTGAAACATTGTCTTAGACTGAAAAAACAATAGCTGCTTACAATACAAAACAATAGCTGGTTACGACAGCTGCTGCATTACTGTTTTTTTTTTTTTTCAAATTCTGTAGCTTATTCCAATTGCTTGAATTTAGATTTCAGTGTAGGATTTTTAACTTACGGTTACCAACAGTCTTAGGTAATTATAGAATGTGTTTGTGGTGAAAATTCTTTAAGATTTTGGTTTCTGTTATTGTGATATCTACTGGCGTCGGTTGTCGATCGCCCATGCTCCAGCAGACTGGATACAGTCCCTTTAAACTACCCGCATGGTGGTATTCTTGCATTATTGAAAGTGGAGGTGCTAAATCGTTTCATCATCTTGTTTTTTTGCGAGAATGAATCTCGAATCCATCTACATTTTAGTTTTTGGGAAGTGCTAATAACTTTCTTCTTTTTTTTTTCCCACAGCTTGTTCAGCCCGAAGAGGAATTTTCTTTTCAACAATTTCTGAACCCGGCAAACAAGTATAAAAACAGATATGCCAACATTGTGGCATGTGAGTAGTTTGACTTTAAACTATTTAAAGTGCTACGACGATCAGAAACATTTTCTTGTTCTCCTTCACATTTCGAAAGTTCTTATGCCTAACACTCGAAATGCAAGATTTTATTTCAAGAGAAAAATTGTTTATTTTGACGGCATTTTGTCATTTACTCACTAACTTAAAGTGCGTAGCAGCACTTTAAGACAAAAAAACATAGAATATTTGTTGAATTCTCTGGCCGCGGGAGATCGTATCCAACCATGTCACCAGGATTCTAGAACTCTACGTTCATTCACAGAGTCACATCAAGGCGTATCAATGAAAGTTGCCCTAATTTGTCAAAAGAGTCTAGAAACGTAAGAAAAATATCGCGATATATAATAATAAAAGCATCATCTCCTGCTGTCAATCACTGCCCTAATCAAATTGTTGCGTGTAAGCCAGCCAGTCCAAGACAGAAGATTCACAGCCAAGTATTTCCTCCCCTAACATACGCTTGAAATAATTCGCGATGATTTTTTAGCTGTTTGAAAACGTTAGCAGCTAATTAGCAAGGCACTTCTTGGGATCCTTCTTGACTACTTAGGTGAATTAATTGGCTTTTCTTATTTTCCAAGTTATGCAAAAGTCTCGAAACTTTTCTGGTGCAGGAATTACTTCTGTTCTTGAGAGGAAGAAGTTTGGCGCTCGAAAATTTCCAGCAAGTGGGTCGTATAAAGAGATGTCCTTTTTGAGGACGAACCGGAGTTACTCGGAAAAAAAAAGATAGAAGTCTCCCGAAAGACGTCAATCCTACGACCTTTCGATGACTTGTAGGAAGGCTCTTGCAGACTCGTAATTGGTTGCCATGAAACGAAGTTCAGGGTTCTTGTACTGCTTTACGGTTGGGAATGAACGTGGATAATTGTTAGTTTTACCATACCTTTCCTTACCAGTAAAAACATAATCAATAATCAATTTCCATTCCTTTCCTTTTAGATGATCATTCCAGAGTTCTTCTAAACCCCTTTGAAGGAGTGCCCGGCTCAGATTACATCAACGCCAGCTTCATCGATGTAAATGTTCTAAATACATATGGCATACAGTGCACGAGTGTTGGTGCAGTTTCTAAGTTATAGTTTACGCCTGCGTTTTGCATAATTTTTCACGCGGCATTAAATCGTGGCTTTAGGACATGTGATTTTGTTAAAACTCTTAAAGGTCAGTTGTGTTTATTTGAGGAATTTGATCGTGGTTGGGCATTTTCTAATGTAAGACCAGAAGACTGATACTGTGGACGACCAGGGCTGGCGCAGTGGTAAGATCACTCGCCTCCCAGCCATATGTGGCCTAAGTTCAACTCCCAGGCTTTGCTTCATATGTGGGTTGAGTTTGTTGGTTGTCTGTTTTTCTCCGAGAGGTTTTTTTTTTTCCAGGTTCTCTGGTTTTGCCTTTCTCCTAAGAAAACAACAAATGACTTTATTTGCGTTAGTTTCAGTTGTATTCAGTTTACAGTGTCTCCAATTAGCTTCCCAGCGCTAGAAGAATAAACATTTATATAAAGTTCTTTTCCTTTCCTTGCTGTAAACACCAATTTCAATGTAATCATGAAAAACGGAGTATGACGTTAAATTATGGTTTGAGTTTATAATCGGTTGCTTTTGTAAAAACGGTGATCTTAGCTCCGTGGAAGTGTCATTTTGATTCCAACCAGGGTCCAGTGTTTTCCGCCACCTTACAGCCAATTACTTTCGTTTCTTTCCTTTAGGGCTACAACAGGCAACGAGCTTACATTGCTGCACAAGGTATGGTACTTGCCTGAATGTGTTGTCCCTTTCGATTCATTCTGATCTTAAAACTTGTTAATTCAATGCGGTTCATGCCGCAACCAGATTGACAATCAATCAGTCTTAGCTTGATGTTTCTCTGGTTTGCAAATTATAGAATGTAGAATTTAACACTAGCACGATTGCTGTTGACGCCTTAAAGTCTTGAACAGTAATTTGGCCAGTGAAATTCATTATTTTCCAACCAGCGTACCATTGAACCATGCGTGTTCGTTAATTATTTCAATCGGGAGCTTTAGCGCACGACCTTTTTGAGCCAGGATGGGGGAAGTGGGGGGAGGGGGGGGGGGGGGAGTGAGTTGTTTTCTTTTGAACTCGACACCACCACATTTATATTTCTAAGCATCTTTTTACCATGAGAAACTATTAGTTAACAAGGACTGAAGGGAGAGACTATTTTCCTGGTGTACGAAATTTTCACTTCCTTTTGCCTTCCGAGGCTATAAAAAAAAAACGTTTCGTGCTTACCTCCTTAATATTGAGTCTGTGTTCTCGCTCTTGGTTCTTCCGTAGGACCACTAATGGAAACATTTGACGACTTCTGGCGCATGATATGGGAGCAAATGTCGTCCGTCATAGTGATGTTAACAAAATTGGAGGAAAGAGGAAGGGTAGGTTTTTTTGCCTCTCACAGCGTCAACGCACGAACTGTGCGTCTCGGAACGGTTATCTCTGTGAATATTTAACATTCTGCATAGCCACGTCACCATCGTCCCACAGAAATCCTGGACAGGAGAAGCAGTTCTTGTATGGTTCCGTGCGATACCCTTGCAATCGATAATACAATCGTTTGGCTACTAGTCTCTCCCCCACGGGGCTTTTCGGGACTAATTTACAATACTTTGTGGGGGACTTTAGCCAGACTGCTTGTCACGCAGTTTACAATTGATTTTATGGAAGTGAAAGATGCCCCCGTCCAGACCACAACACCGGGGACTACGTCCCCTACTCTTATCGAACAGTGAGTGGGTTCTTTAACGTCCCATACTATTTAATTTCCAACAAAGGTTATGAGACGGGACCTCCGGTTTACAGTCCTTATCCGAGAAGACTTGAAAGTCTAACCATTTGCAGATGTAATTACAAAGGCAGCACATTCTCCTCAGTTATTTAAAGACCCTGAGTGTTGGTCCGGCCGGAGTCGAACTCACGACCTCCCGCATGACAGCCCGATGCTCAACCAACTGAGCCACCGGTGCGAAAAACGAAAAGCTATACAGGAGAAACAATGACTCAGAAGATGCTACAATGCCAAGTAATGCCAGCTAACAAGAAAGGCGAAAAAGCATAGCCATTAGCAGCAGTTATGATTGCAAAGGCAACACTACCCCCTCGGATATTCTAATAGCCTGTGTGCTGGTCCAGCCGAACCTCCCGCACTTAAGTTTTGGCTTACCCCGGCCGATTAATCTTTCAGGTCGGCATGCACTTACCTGCATGTATTTATTTCATCGACGGTATGTCTACGTTTTTCCTTTCAGCGCAAATGTGACCAGTATTGGCCCGAACGCGGAACGAAGAATTATGGACCGATTCAAGTAAAGCTCAAAGAAACTCTGAACATGTCTCATTACACCCTCAGAAAGTTCGTAATCACGCATAAACAGGTACAGGTCAAGCGAGAGTTTTCTCTTCATAATGTTCCGTTATTTTAGGAGGTGGATGCTTAACCCCATCATCATTCCAATCCTACCTAAGATTGTTCAGAACACAACATTGTTGTAACCTTGCAGTTTTTCGTTTACACGGAATAATTTTATTTCTGTAAACGCTCGGGGCGGAGGAAATTTAGATGTGTCCTTGTTTGCAACTAATATGGACACAGCGTGGCTGAGTGGTTTGGGCGTTTGCACTGAGATCCGGAAGTCCTGTATTCAAGTCGCGCTCAGAGCTCCAGCTCAATTTGTTCGTTGTAGTCCCTGGTTCAACTTCTCGACCTGCTTTTGTAAATACTCGTTTGCCTTCGTTCAGTTGGGATTCTCAAGAGTTGCTTTGTTCCCTTCTATCAGTAATATCTCTTTACTGGGTTGCAAACCCAGTCGGAAATTAGGTAGATTTCCGTTTTTTTTTTTTTAGTATTTTTTTCCGTGTCGGTAAAAGTCTTGCCTGTCACTCCCCTGGTAAGTGGTGTCTTTGTGCATATAGTCTTCTGCGCGTATTTTCTTAGGATCGAGAGGGTAGTGGAACTGCGTAGATTTCTCTGGTGGACACAGTAGAATCATTAACTTAGCCTGCAATGGCGTCGAAAGTCATGAAACGCGAATGGCGTTTTAGTGGATCCTTAAACAAAATATACCCTTATGGAGCTCAATAATGGAAAGTCAGTTGGATAAACTAGGCAGGAATCTCAAAAGCGACGAGTAATGGACTTCGACAACAATCTATCGCCCGTCGAGACGAGATCAAAGTGAGCGTACATGGTAATTTGACACGATTGAGTTTCTTGTCTTCACGCACGCAATGAAATAGGAAGAGGTTTTCGCCTCTAAGAGCAAATATGTTGTTTGTTTCAATAAAATTTTCGCTGGAAAAGGATTCTGTGGTATTTTCTGGCTTTGTGAATTATAATATCATGTTGTGTATTGAATTTTCGAGCTTAAGGTTGAAATGTGATATGGGAGAAGTTTTTTAGTATTGCTCTGTAAGCAGGAAGGGTTCACAGGCCTGTTGGAAGCGTGCTTGAGTTTCAACAAAATGAGCCCCAAAATCAGTGAAAACTTGTGACGCAGATGAATAATAAAGTAGCTGCTATTTCCAAAATGATGGAATTACCTGGTGATAAATAACGTCGTACGCGTCTTGGAGAGTAAATTTTGACTTTGCATAAACAAGAGTTGGGCGATTGTGATCTTTGTTTTGACTTCGCTCATTTCATTGTCAAACTTTATAACACTTCACAGAAAAAGAAACTTTCAAAAACCCGGTATCTTGCCATCATTTGACACAGATGCTTCACTGTTTGGCGAGTAAACATGCCGCGGTAACTTAATCACGGCGCCCGCTGAATTCCGGCCATGTCACTTTCGATTTTGCAATTTACTTGAACGTAGCAAAAATCTCCGAAAATGTTTGTCGCTGATCGTAACTTTTTATATTCTATATTCACGGTTCAAAATTAATGTTGTTTTCATGCCGTAAATATTTTATTCTCGATCGACCGTCCGGGAAACTTCCTTCTGCTCTTTCTCAAAACTGTGTATCAATAGTTATTTGCTTTTTCATCAATATTTGTTTTGCATAAAGCAAGCTAACAGAATCTGTACCTTGCTGAGTTCGCATTTGTTAGCGTTAATAGTATTTTCGGTCAGATGTTTCTGTTTTTTATGAGGGGTACATTGTTTTGGTCTCCCATCCAAAGACTAACCCCGCCCGGCAGGGCTTAACTTCAGTGAACTTTAGCATTAGAAAGCTGTCAGATGCTCAGAGGGCACACTTGTGGTAAAAAGAAGTTGTGAGGGAACTGGAAAATTATCAACATGTCAGCCCAGAAGCCAATGTTTCTCGCTTCTCTTTTATTTGTTATTCTTCAGAGACTGGAATGCTGTATTTCAATACCACACAATTCATAGACTTTCGAAAAGTCCTTCGTCTAGATACGCGCGGAACGAACCTCTCGCGACTTCGTCGCTCGCTCATCCACTTCGCGTACGAAAAATCACGATTCGCTCGCCGAAACATTTTCTCCTGGGATTTTCTGTAGCACGTACCACAGGCAACCCAGTGTATGCTTCACAGAAGCATCTCGTTTTTTTTATTGGCTGTGAAAAGCCCCACTGAATGGGGATCGGTCAATTAGGTGCTTCTTTATTATATGTTTAATAAATTGTCATAGTCGTGTTTCTAAGCCCTTGTCAATTCCAGATATGTGGGCTATAAACGACGCAAACTGTTTCCCCTTCCCTACTCCCAAGCTAAAAGAACATGAACAGTTACCAATAAACTAATGTGAATTTCATTTGTATCGCAAAGCCATCTTGCGTGAGGAAACCTTAACCACAAGTACCTTATATTTGTTTATTATTTACAATATCTACTGCATTGCAGTATCACACTTATAATGAAAACAAAAGAACAACAGCGAAAGAAATATATTTTGCCAAATTCGATGTAGGCTGTGCGCGGTGACCATGGTGGCTATTGACGGGCTGGCCACCACCATGTCCAAGATTTGTGCGCGACCATATAAAAGAAGCTTGCTCTATGTTTTAGATCGTCGTGTCTTGTCAAAGACGTTGTAAATTGTCACTGTGGCTTAAGATCAGACGCTTATCACAGTTTGCACTTGTGCGGCTTGCCTTAAGGAAGAGAGCGGTTGTTGTTTGATCATCAAAGCCTACAATCCTGAACAAAAGTCTTGGGACACTTGCTAAAATGGTTTAAAATAAAGACCATCTATCGTATATCCACAGTAGAGTTGTAGGCTCCGGGTCATGGGTTCCTGGTATTCATCATTCTGACCTTATTTAAGAACCCTGCCATTTTTGTTCTGACCCTTTGACAGCGACGTTATTGCCTCTCCCGGATGTTGTAAACCTCTATCAAGGAAACGTCTTTGCTACCTTGTCTTGTTTCCTTTTAGTACCCAGATGTTACCCGCGAAGTCAAACAGTTTCATTTTACCGCGTGGCCGGACCACGGGGTACCGTCTCACCCCACTCCTCTGCTTTCTCTGGTTCGTCACTCATTCTCCGCCAACCGCGAGAATGTCGGGCCGATGGTGGTACATTGCAGGTACAGTGCTATTTTTTGTTAATATAATTACTTTGGTTTGTTTCTGTTACGTGCCATAGCGGACAAAAATACTTGAGTTGATTTATATATAGTTTGTCGGAGTTAAGACTGCGATTTACTTAGTCGCAGTTGTTGTTACAAACCTTGGCTGCCCTAAAGCAACCCGACCCTCTTAAAACCAGCACAACGTAGAGCTGATGATGGAAGGACGACTACTGCCACGAGAAAGCCATAAGACAATGGTTTTCAGGATAAAAACAAACAAAAAAATTCTGCACCCCTTACATGTGCTTATCACATGTTAAAACATCTCTTTGCCGTTGTCGTCCTGGCATTTGACATCTTCACTAATAAGAGAAGTGACTCGCACTTAGCTAGACAATTTCGGCAAATGTCTCGTATAGACACCTGAAAAATTGTCCATCTAAGGGGATATTTACATGAGACCGGGACGAACTCAGACCGGTATGAACTTGTATCGGTATGAAATTTTTGCGACCGTGTACATGAAACCGGGATGAAATGCTTGGTACCTGGTTTCGGGACGAAATGATATCTTTTGTCTAATAAATATCTGCCTGGCCCAAAAGCATACAGGCTTGAAATTTCTGGACCCGGGTCTGAGATTTGTTGTCATTTTACATGAGAACGGTAGGAACTCGGGCCGTTACGAGAATTTCTCGTCTCTGTCCAGCAACCGAGACGAAGTCAGACTGGTACGACTTCATTGCCTGATTTCAAGGCGAAGGGGACTAGGTACGGGTCTGTAAATTATGGGATTCTCAACTATTGATCCACATAGTCCGAAAGAGCACACCGAGATTCACAAAATCCCCAAGTTTGGTGTTAATCGGGCTAATTTTGACGGAGATAAAGGCATTTAATTACGTCAAAATTTACAAAGAAATGTTTGGTCATCCGGGCTGCGTCCGGTCGGCCATACACTTCTTTGTAAATTCTGACGTTTTTAAATGGCTGTATCTTGCTTAATATTGGGTCTATTCACACCAAACCTGGGGATTTGGAAAGCTTGGTGTGCACTTTCGGACTATATGGATCGATAGATGTTAGTGCCTTAATTTGCAGACTCGTACCTTGTCCCCCTCGGGACGCGGAAGGGAGTTTTGGTCTGGTAGAAACCGATCGATATTGGAATCGATCACAAGTTAGACAGAAACGTGACCAGTTATGTCCTTTGTTAAACAAGTTGTGCTCTTACAATGCAAAGTTCTTTATTTTGAGAATGAGTTTGAAAGTGGTCAAAGGCATGCGCAAAGACGTTAATTGCAGTGAACGGATTATTAGGGCGCGTTCGATAGACCCTATACCGGAATAAGAATACGTGGAGTGATGATTAAAACGGTATGTTTGGCGCGTTTCGAAGCAGCAAGGATGCTAAAAATATGTTTAAAATATCATTTTAGCAGATGTTTGACAATTTTAATGTGAATCTCCGTAAAAACTAAGGATTTCTAACTTATATTCCATATATTCCTATTCCGGAATACGGTCAATCGAACGCACCCTTAATTTCTTTCTTTACTCCAGTGCTGGTGTAGGTCGCACTGGAACCTTTGTGACACTGGATGTCATGTTGCAAAGAATCAGTCAAGAAGACAGTGTTGATGTGTTTGGCTTCGTCCGTCAGATGAGATATCAGAGGAATTTTATGGTGCAGACTGAGGTACTTTCTTGGACAATTTTAAATACAATTGTTATACCTCCCAACTCAAATACGTTTTCCAATTGGAGGAGAACGTGGTACGTACCTTGGGTCAAGAATCTTTTGAGTCCCCAGTGCGAACAAAACTCACCTATCTCCTTAGGGAAACAGGAGCCCGTTTCTCGTAAGTCCGGAAACTTTACGGGTCACTTTCGGGTGTAACATTTCCTTTTGTATCTCAAGAACGGAGAGGATTTATGTCGTCAAACTTAACAGTCATGTTTCTTTTTGTTTCCTTGAAAACATGTTAAAAGATCGGCTTTCCAAAACAAGCGGTTGGCAGTTTTACAAATGGTTTTTCGGGCCCGAAAAATTATCGGGACTTTTGAGAAACGGGCCCCAGCAACTTGAACTTTCGATTTGCACGTGATCAGATTGTGCACCTTGAAACCGCGGCAAATCTGTGTGCCAGGCCGCGTCAAGAAAAAAGATTTTTCTGCTGCCAGGGCAGCTTAACGCTTTCTGAAACGTATTCAAACTTGATGCTGTAGTTGTAGGCAGTGAGTTGAATGTATTGTTTTTGTTGTTTTTACCTAGGCGCAATATATATTTATTCATGATGCACTTCTTGAAGCCATCACCTGCGGTGTAACCGAAGTTGAAGCCAAAGATCTCAGCTTCCGCATACGGGAACTTCGTCAGTTTGACCCGGAAACCGGTTACACATTTTTGGAAAACGAGTTTTGTCGTCTGGCTAAAGAAGAGAATCACCCGATTGCCTTCAAAAGTGCTACCCTTAATTGTAACGCTGCAAAGAATCGATACGCAAATATTCTTCCGTGTAAGTATCTGTATAGTTCTGTCCTGTTGACTGACTGGGCGAGTGATAAACTATTTCCAAATTGACGAACAGACCCATCGACCGACTGCCTGAATGACTGATTTCTCAACTGACAGACTAACTGGCTGGTTAAGGGATTGATTGACTAATTTTTGCTTGTTTTCAGTCGAGAGCACACGTGTCCATTTGAAGATGAGACCAGGCGAGATGGGATCTGACTACATTAATGCAAACTTCATTGATGTAAGTTAAAGCAAAAGCTACAAGGTCTGGTGTATAAAACTTCGTCTTCTTGCTTGATTTTTATACCACTATTTAAAAATGTTTAGAAAAGTTCATTACCCTATTGATTACATCTTTTTTTTTCAACTGAGTTTACTGCGTTTGTTGTATTACTATTGATCGTTGCTAAAGCTCCCGATTGCTTGGGCCGGGCCTATTTATCCTATACTGACGTCCGGCCTTGTAGCTCTCTTTGTGTAGTGTAACTTTGACTCATTTCGGTCGTGGGGTTCCCGGCGTTTCGACTCCGCTCGGTAGTTTTTCGTCATTTCTCTAAACCGGAATGTTTGACAAGTGGAATACCGTATTGTGGCAAGCCCATCTTTATTCTTTGCGAAGACCCTACGGTTTTTTTTTTTTACGGTTTAAATTTTGCTGTCTTACTTTTTATAGGGTTACTGCCAGCCCAGGGCATATATAGCAACCCAGGCCCCGATTCCAGACACTTTTGAAGATTTTTGGCGTTTAATTTGGGAACAGGATTCTGCAGCAGTAGTAATGCTGACAAGAGAAGAAGAAGCCGGCAAGGTAAGAACGACACGAAGAGCTTGAGACCTTAGAAATATTTCTTTAACTTCCTTTTTATGATTATTTCCAATACTGAGCTTATTTTGAAAGCTCACTTTTTATGGTTGTTAAATTAGTAATATTTCCTTGTTGGGTTGAGTACCCTCGTCCCCAGTAGCTTAGATAATGTTACAAAAAAAAGCAAAGTAAATAAATTCGCTATTTTCGCAAATCTCATACATAATACAGTTCATTTTTGGGGGCTATTTACATTAAGACAATGGATATCCAGTTCAGTGAAGCATGATGCAGTCCCAAGAGTAATTAACTTGTATTGTTTTTATGCAAAGAACCCCAAAACGTATTCCATTATGGGAAGGGGAAAAATAGTTCCCTGTTCAGGAGGGCGTGACTGTGTCGTGACTGTTTCTTATATAACGTGCAAAATTATTGACAGGCGTCCAGTGTAATAGGCCACTTTCGAAAATACCAATATATAGATGTAATTGTCTCTGTTACTAGCGTAAAAAAGCTCATCAGGCCGGCGCTTATCTCCGGTTTCCGTAGCATGAAGCGATTGGAAGTATTTCTACTCCCCCCTGGATGGGATGCTAGTCCATCGCAGGGTTACCCCCAGCATTTTCGCTGGTTCCCATTCATACACCTGGGTGGAGAGAGGCACCGTGAGAGTAAAGTTTCTTTGCCCAAGAACACAACATAATGTCCCCGGCCAGGACCAGAAACCGTATCACTCGATCCGGAGTCGAACACTCTAACCATCCGGCCACTGCGCATCCTAAGCCAGCCAATACTAAAAGCGGAGCTCCCGGTTCTAACCCCAGAAAGCAGTATAGTGTATATGGAAATAATTATGCTTCTGCATAAAGTACAAAATTAATCTTCAATAGTGTATACAAGTTACAGTGATCAAACTTCTCTGAGCTAACAGCAGTAAACAAACAAGCCTTGCAAACAATAACTGACAATTTTAATCAACAACAGTAATCTCTTTCAAAACATTTTCCGTTTAACTGATAATCTTTATTCTCTCTCTCTCTATTTAGTTTAGAACAACAGCAAGAATTAGTTATTAAAAAGTCAACAGCTAAGGCGTAGTAATTCGCTTACTCGACTGCAATTTCACAGTCAAACGAAGCAGCTCACGACTGAACATCCATCTCACACAAAAAGCCTATAAGTCGAAAGATATTAAGCTTAATTTAGTGTGGACAGTCGCCACGGTAACGATGAATTCAGTGCCAAGTCAGCTACAAAACCGTGTGACAGACAAGACAAACGATTGTTATAACGAAATCGCTGGTGGAGATTTTGCCGAAAATCGCAGGTTCGAGCTTATCAAACTGCTTTCCTAAGTCTTGTCGGCCTAAAAAGAACCTAAACTATCACAAACATTACTTACAAGTGCAGTTGTTGCAGATATGGCGTCGAGAGTACGGCTATATTACACGGCGGCGAGAAGATGTGAATTTTATGTATTGTTGTTGCCACTAGAACATAAAGTTCATATCTTCGAGCTAACGTGTAATTTTCTTTTTATTATATAGACAGGAGTGTTTTACTTGCCACCAAGCACAAACTTTATCGCAAATTCTTGCCGCTCGGCGGCAGGAATTTCTGCAATTTTCGCATTTCCTTCTTTGGGGTGCAGGGATGGCGCAGTGGTGAGAGCACTCGCCTCTCACCAATGTAGCCCGGATTCGATTCCAGATCCGGCGTCATATTTGGGTTGAGTTTGTTGGTTCTCTACTCTGCACCAAAAGGTTTTCTCCGGGTAACTCCGGTTTCCCCTCTCCTCAAAAAACCAACCTTTGACTTGATTTGTATTAATTGTTAATTTCAATTACAGTGTCCCCAATTAGTGCTTCAGCGCTAGAACGTCTAGACACTTAAATAAATTCCCTTTCCTTTCCTGTTCCTTCTTTAAATTGCAAGGAAATCCTTGAATAATTACCATGCATGTTTCTCGGAAAAGTATTTTACGTCAGGTTCAGAGAACTTCACGAATCTTTCGCTCGCCATTTTTCACTGACCGTTTGCACAACAAACCATGCAAAGACGGGAAATGACGTCATCAATATCCTCACTCGTGAGTATATGGAAAATACGCCACTCAGGTCCCGGATGTAGTTTTGTATGAGTTTTTTGAGTGGTGCATTTTCCAGTAAAACAATGTTGTGTATATAATAACAAGTCTTCTAGACAATGATGACAAGAAAACTCGCATATGATGTCTGCTGTAAGTTTGAAATGGCGACCTGGCTAAAACATGTCAGAATTTCTGTCAACACGGAATTGCATTCTCTCACCTTGCACCTTTTATGAACTTAATCTGTCTTGTCTTGTCCTTTCAGGTAAAATGCCATCATTACTGGCCCAACGAAGGATCTCGCTTGTATGGTGTTATTCTCGTTGAGCTTATTGAGGAAACCTCATTTGGTGACTACGTTTCCAGAAAGTTTAAACTCACGCACACAGAGGTAACACAATGTCCACGTTGCACGTCTCGTGCAAGATAACAACATGAAAAAAAAACAAATTTAAAATTTGGTGACGTACGTCAGCACTTGGGAGTATTTTTCTTAAATATGTCTTGATATATCAAAAGTAATTTCCATGCTATTGTAGCTTCATTTTGGGTACCTTCTGTTATATTTAGAGGTTGGAATACATGTACAATGAAAGAGACAGTGCAAATTTGTATTTTGGAAAGGACGTTATCGTTGCCCTTGGGGCTGGACAATCTGCGAGCCAGCGAGCACATTGTCTTAACTCGTTGCCCTTGCTTCAGTCGGAGCTTAAATCCGGCCGCACATTAGGCGAAAATAGCGCGGCGCTAATTCCACCGCGAAGAATTCAAGCGTATTCAGCGCCAGTGTTGTTCCCCGCACACCTAGCGCTATTATTGTGCGGCTTAGAAGTTAAGCGAAGCGTGAAAGCCATCGTCTGAAGATATTAGAGTTTAAGCAACGACGAAAGCGACGGCAACGAGAACGTCATCTCAAAACATATATTAAGAAACGGTCCAGATAAGAACGATAGCAACAACGGCAACGAACATGTTGGAATTCAATTGGAATGCAAAAAGGTGATAACTTTTCTATTGTCTGTACTTACTTCTGATTGGCTTAAACAGCCAAAGTTAAAAAAACTTCATAAAGCAGTATTATATTCATCCTTACTTTTCAACCATCTTCCATATAACAAAATCTGGCCTCAGTTTGAATACCACAGAAATCGTAGGTGGGGA
>OX421451.1:11727064-11744564 GCA_949126865.1 Montipora capitata
AAGATCTTTTATAAGTTGAAAAAACTTCGAATCAAACAAAGTCAAAATAGCGCATCTTTGCCACTTCGAAAATGCAAGACTAAAAGGAAGAAATACATTGTAGGTGACCAAAAATCAGATGATCGTGTAAATAAATTAATACATCTTCATGAAGGGTTTAGATTATTGAGAAACTCGAGAGGATCACCACCATATTTTGAAAAATGCAAAAAGACTTGTTTGCTATCATTCGCCAATTAGATAATGCCAAATGGTTCTGTTCATTTTCTGCAGCAGAAAAAAGGTGGTCACATCTTTTGATAATCCTTGGTAGACTTGTAGAGAGAAAAGAGCTAACTGATGATGAGATTAACAATTTGACGTGGCAACAAAATCAGACCTTATTCAAAAAGACCCTGTCACCTGTGCTAGGTACTTTGAACACATGGTATAGCTCTTTATAAAGGATGATGTGATATAGCGTAATCTTATGCTCATTGGAGAAATAGTAGACTTTTTTTACTGGGTTGAATTTCAGCAAAGTGATTCACCTCACATGCATGCATTCTGAAGGGTATTAAGGCTTGACCAGCCTAATTATTATGCATATTTTTATTTGACGGAAAAGCATTTGTCCAGGGCGTATGAAACTTGGCAGGCAATTAGTTATCGGTATTGTTATAATTTTTCCAAAATGTTTCATATCACATTCTTGTCACGTGACCCGAAATCGACTTATAACAGTTCTATTTTTTACTGAAAAATGGGGAACATTCAGCTGCTTTATATCAATCTTGTTTCTTGATTATTCGATGACCCCTTGTAAAGGCTTTGTCATGCCGCCTTTTAATTATGTCCACATGTTAAGAGCAATGAACTACAGAGGAAAATAGGTCACGTGACATGGTAAACTCTTAAAAGGTAAATACGGTGTACCACGTTAAAAGGCGGCATTTGGTAGACACAGTTGTGCTAAACGTGTTAATGCCAAACGTTTTCAAAATTTTGAAGTACAAATGTTCCCCATTTTTGAGTAAATGATATAAACGTTATAAGTTGTCACAAGGTCATGTGACCAAAATGCGATGCAAAATATTTTGGCAAATTAATGAGAACACCGAGAACAAACTTTCTGCTAAGTTTCATGGACATTGGACAAATGTTTTCCTTCAAATAAAAATATGCATAATAATTAGGCTGGTCAAGCCTTAAACTTGAGTTATTTTGGGGTATCTAGTCGCATATAAGAGTCCCCTGTGCTGTTACACCTTTATCCAGCTAGCTGTTATATCACACTAACTAGTGCATAAAGAAAGCTTAAGCCTGCCGATTTGAAACAATCGCGGTAACTTTCATATCTACGAGTAACGACAGTGGCACTTTGACTTAAACTGTTTTTCAACAGATAATTATTCTAGCAAGCAAGAGATTATCTCATTCGAATTAGTATCACCCAACTAGTGGACTATAATGCAAATCCTGCATTTTGATTGGATACGCTACTAGCTGACTATTAGTAGTAGTCCTCGAGTATCGAAAAGCGTGAAGCTTTCTTTTGTTTTATTCCAGCCAAATAGACCCTTCGCAATCAAGGGCCACGGGTCTAATTGTTAAATAGGAGAAAAGGTGGTATTTGCCTCAAAAATTGCCCGCACTTCAAGTAATGCTTTGAATTCACATTCATTATCTTAGGAAGTTGCCAAAATGGAGTGAAACGCATGTTTTTTCCCCTCTCCCCCGCCCCCATCACATTTCGAATGCGAATCAACTAAAACCTAATACTGAAAAATAATGAGCTATGAACTTCCTTTGTTACACAGGCAGTGTCCATCAAAATTGGCGGAAAAATATCTTTATACCTTTATATGGTGTCCGGCTGGTGTTTTCCTTCATTGAGCTATTCATTTTAATGTGAAAACGGACTTCGCGCAATCGTTAGCCTTACATAATTATTACCCTTTGGATTGAAGCAAGCCATTGGCAATTGACACTCGTTTTAAAAACAGCTTCTTTCCCAAAAGTGTCCCGATATGGTGATAGTACTTGAATAGTACTTTCGCGTTGATGTGTTCATCCTTCAATTGTTCAATTTCACTTCAAGGCCAGATGAATCAGGCCAGAAATGGGTACGTGCAATCATGATCTTTTAGTGCAACCACAGCCAGACAACCGCGTGACGTCACGAATGATTCGATACGGTTATAGTTCTTATATATTCACAGTAAATTTTGCAGTGGTCGACAAAAAGGCCTCACGAATTAGGGCAGAGTATTAGATTGAATCAGCAACTTTCACGTTAGGTTCATTTGACTACAACTACCAGAATTCAGTTTGTTTTTCATTTCTTTTTCCAACCTGAAGGATTCTGGGACTTGTAGTTAAATGGCGTCATCGTCTAAAAGTGTAAAAAGATTATTCTAGATCTCTTTGATAGCAAGTTGATTTCGTGGAACTTAAAACCATAATGAAGGACAAACGAAAGAAAAAAGAAAAAAAATAAATAAAGAAAATTGGTATCGAAAACTGAACTTTTCTCTTTTTTTCATAGATTCCAATCACAGTCTTCAATAAAAGGAACTTTAAGACTCTTAACAAATGTTTGGCCTTTGCACCTAAAAAAAACGACATTTTTAATATCTGTTCTAGCTTATTCAAATATGTATTAAAATACAGAAAAGCAATGAAAATAATCAACATAGGTGACAGGTGACAATGGCGTGTCATTGAAACTCTAATATAGATTCTAAGAACGGCCGACGTCAAACTGAACAAAGTCGCGTAGATCTTAGCTTAGTGTTTATAAACTAAAAGCGTTGATAATTAGCTTGGCATATTCTACTTTTCCTCGCATAATCACCGTCATTATATTATTCATTATATACAAAAAGTGCTGCCGGTGTTTTTGGGCGTATAATCATCATGTCAAGCTCGGTGAAATTCTGTTGAATGGTTCATCGGTGAATTTTGAAACGAGTTTGATTGCTTCCCGTAGCCGTCTGTTTACGACACCACCAACCTGCGATGATAAGCAACGCATATTTTCCTCCTTTGCAAGAAAAACCAACGTTCCTGGTTGTTCTAGAAGTCCTCTTTGTGATTTTACTTATTATTTTCGGACTGATTGGTAACATCGGTCTTTGTGCGATGGTTTATGCCCATCGTCATCTCCAAACAGTTTCCAATTACCTTGTTGTGAATCTCAGCATCTCAGATCTTTTGCGAATCTTTCTTACTCTGTCTGTCTCGACAAGCGTCCTCATTAAGCGCCAGTGGTTGTACGGCGAAACGTTTTGCCGTGTAAACGGCTGTTACACGCTCACCTTCTTGGTGGCTTCTTTAATGTCGCTGACGTTAATTAGCGTGAACAGGTACGTTCAAATCGTTCGGCCGCGCGGCAGCGCGACATTTTTCAGCAAGCAAAGGACGAGAGCGATGATTTTCACCCTGTGGCTCTTGGCTTGTTCCACCGGTATTCCTCCCAACCTCGGATGGGGACATTATGGCTTCTTTTCGTCTCGCGCTACTTGCTTCATCGCGGTGGGGAGTAGTTATTCGTATACAACAGTTCTCATCCTGGGGTTCATTGCAACGCCTTTTTCCGTCATGATATTTTGCTACGTTAAGATTTACTTTGCTATAAAACGAAGCAGGAAACGGGTGTTTGAGCACAACGTTAGAAGTTTAGCCATTGCAATGACAGCGGAAAACAAAGAAAAGCTAAAGAAGGAAGTAGGTATCCCATCCGAAGTTTTAATTATTAACTTTACAGTTGCGATTAATCGTTTAGATTGTTCGTATGTAGAGTTACACTCGAATTGAGTAAATCGAGCTCTTAACAATTTGTCTCAGATCTTGACAACTTTACTATTTTTTCTACTTATAGTCCACTACGTGCAATGAATAAATCGCAGGTTTAACTCGACCTACAACACGCCCACTTAATAGACACTGTTCGTGAAGAGCCGGGACGAAGACTTCGCCGATGTGATGGGTTATCTCTTATTTTTGTGTAAGGGCACCTTGGAATCTGAATCTCTCTTCCGAAACAAATTAACGTACGAAATCGTTTATATCATTTAGATATTATTAGAGTGAGTGGAGACACTTCATATAAGAAATCTTCCATCCAAAAATCATAGCAGAGACGATTGAATGATTTAATATGTTGCCATGCTCGCAATTTCGGATAAAATTTACTGAAATCACTGCAGCCCTGGTTCAAAACTTGGCGTGCATGGGTAATCTCTATATGAATGGTCAGACTTTTACCTCTTTTTTTTTTTATTAGAGACCTATCCTGTCGTTACAGATGAGATTATACAAAGTGGTCGAAAAAAATGATATTTTTTAGTCACTTGCTGACGCAAAGAATACCAGACTGAACAAACACAATAACCGCCTACTTTTAATTTTGAATTCAGCTCTAGTTTTAAAACTCAAATACAATGCCTTTTAATTTATAAAAGTAAAATGAAATATACTCATTGTTTGCGTTTACTAATTTAAAGTCGTCGTGTCTGGTAAACAAAACCCAAGTGTATAACTACCTCGATTAAAATGGAAATGACGATGTTTGTCGTTCGGTGACTTCTTTGGCAAGATCCGCTGGATTGTGCAAATTAATTTTTTTCGTGTAGGTTTAATATTTTGCGGTCAGTTTTTCTGATACCTGTAACAGCTGCTACAATGTGACAATCGCAACTTGCAATGATAAGTTTTTTTCGTGTTCGTCTTGGTGAAATATTGCGTTTGCAGGGTTACAATTTGCATGATATAAATTATACAAAAATTTGGTTTTATCAACGGAGTTGATAAATGTAAATTGGCCACCGTACAGAGATTCTAAAAGCTGACTTTTCGAGCGTTAGCCCTTCGTCAGAGCGAATCGAGCAATTATGGGTTACGTGTAGTTTTTATAGTAGAGTAAGACCTACGCTATTGGTGGTAACATGGCAACGTGGAAAATAGGAATATATTAGTTAATTGAAAAGCGTTCGTTAATACCATGAGGATTGAAGGTGCCGATTTGGAAGATAAATTTTTGTTCCAGATTCTTGCGGCTTTCCGTCGTACCTAGATGTAGGGAAAGGCCGCAGATAGCCATGTGTTTTTTGGAGTGGTTAGGGAGATTAAAATGACGAGCGACTGGCTTACATGCATCTTTGTCATTCTTCTAAACATCGCAAAGGTGTTCGCGGAATCGGTCTCCTAGTCGCGTCTACCTGTCTCGCCAATGTATAATTTATTGCATAAAGTACAGGTTATGCAATAAATGACATTTGCATATACTACTTCCCCACCGACGCAGCACCACAGTTTCTTTAGAAACTACCCCCTTCATTCATGATATAAATTATGTTATGTCACTTTGCCATGTAACAGATTGCGGCATCCCCGGATTCCAGGATATACCGTCGTTAGGGCTAGCACGTAAGATTATAAAGTATACAAGTGATCCTTTCTTTACCTTGACGACCACTATCTCTCAGACACAAACATCAATTGGAGGATTGATTTTGTTCAATTTGAATACAGCATTTGTCGCTCTCTTTTTTCTCTCTCTTTTTTTTTTTTTTCGTCATGTAGGACCTAACATCTCAAAGCTTGTGAGCTGGTCGCCAGTCTGTTACATATGTACTTAAAGTACTATCCTGTTTCCGCCTTCCTCATTAAAATGCTTGAAATAGGATTTTTTAGGGAATTGACCCATTTCAGTTCCTTTTAAATAAGTTCGTCACAATATATTTCTGAATTCGAAACTTTGCGAAGAACTTTGTTAATTAACATTGAGGAGGATTTAGTTTTAGAGTTCTTCGGTCTACGTGAAAGGTCACGTTAAAATCACGACCAAATTTGCCTTTCGCCACAATCAGTAGAACTTGTTTCAACTCACAGGGGCCGCGGAGTACGTTTGAAAATGGGGGAGGGGGGGGGGGGGGTTGGTATGGATCACCGTTAGAAGTGTGAGGGGAGGGGAGAGGTTTCGGGGAAACAACATCGCAGGGAAAAAGGTGTTGTTTGTGTCTGCTACTTGATTTCGTAGACACTTAGCTACGCAATGGGTCTAAAATCAACCACTAGCTAATCAGTCTGGCTGTAGAGGAGTGTTTCGAGATCACATGCAGCACAGTAGCAGCTGCATATGCAATAAATCCCACTAACATGCGGAATTGAAGAAAACCAAATTACATCTCATTTTCTCCTGATAGATGACGGTATTCTCTTTGCCCGATCGCCTCAAACAGCGGCATATCATTTAAGTGCGTGCGCAGTAGACTGTAAGAGAGGGTGTTAGCTCGGTCCATACCATGGAGGTTTTGACATACCTGACGGGACTTGGATCTAAAAACGCGGTTGAATTGGGATTTCTTCCGTTTTTTTTTTGTTTGTTTGTTTTGCATGTCGAAAGGCAGTTTTAGGTTATTTGATAACGAATTTTCTTCCTTACAAAACGAGCAACATGCAGTCTTTTTTCCCCGCAGGAAACATCGCTAAATAAATATTAATTGGAACTCATGTCATTCATTTCATTTGCGTTTCCCTTGTCCAGGCGAAAGTGGCCAAGACAGTTCTTACACTTATCAGCGTTTATATCATCACATGGATTCCTATCTGCGTGATTCATTTCATACGTCTTGCTAAACTCGCCATCATTCCTGAATCAGTGGACCTTGGCGCTGCGTTCCTTATCAGCTTTAGTTGTGTGACTAATCCTTGGATCTACGGATTTAGAAATAGTCACTTTCAAGACCAACTCAGGCGAATGCTGTGTGTCAAGGTGCAGTCCTTAGAATGAGAGGACGGCAGGGAATGCGCGTCGAATGCATAAATGAGATTGACGCCAATAGGCCGGAAACGCCCATGAGAACAATTATGGCTTGGTAGAAGCATGGCAAAGTCAAGTAAATTCTCCTTTCACCCTTTGCAAATCTGCATCATGAAATGGCAATGAATTTTACGTCCTTTTAGAAACCGAAGTCTCCAATTTATCAGATTAATTTTAAATTTTCTTCTTGGTTTGAACATTTAGATCCCGGTGAAGTTTGTGAAGGGCACCAGATACAATAGCAAGTTAAACCTTGTATTGAAAAGTTGATTAAACCACTGAAGTATTAAATCACATTAAAAGTTCTAAAAACGAATATTTGAAATCGTGGAAAGAGATTTGTTAGCGAGAGAGATTCAAATTTCTCACCTCTTACACATTTATAAGGAGAATTATCTTCGCATTTAATTCATCTAGATTTCGAATTGGTCAGTGTAAATGGAGACTGCAGGCTAGGGGTAAAAGGCTAAGGTTCTAAAGTAATTTTTGAAAAAGCCCAAACCTTTTAGAAGTGCTAACGGTTAAGCCTAAATATTATTTTATGCCTAATTAGACCTAAAGTTAGCACTTCTAAAGGGCTTGGGCTTTACTTGGGCAATTTACTTGTCAAGTTGTTATCGGAAAGTTCAATAAGCCAATCACATTCAAAGTTGTAGTTTAAATCAACCAATCACATTTAAAGTTGTAGTTTAAATCCCCCATCACAAGCTTGGTTTCAATCAGCATAGAAACAGTGTACAGACGTTTTTTCTCTTTGTGTTAATTAGCCTTACTAGCCTCGTTACCATGTTTAAAATTGAAAGCAATTTGGTTGTAAAACGAGGCTTGCACAAATACATGCAAAAGAATAATTTATTGGCAGCCATTTTTGCATTCGGTAAAGTGTGTTTGCCATTAAAGCCAAATAAAATCTGCACTACTGTTTCATCGAAGTACGTCACTCTAGTTTTAATAACCAATGAGGATAATATTGTTGTTTTCCCTCAAGCGGCCAATGTTTAAGAACGGTCGATGGCAATAAAGAAGTCGTATAGACTCGAATACAAGTTGCCTAGCAACGAGCGAAAGGACAATAGAAAAATCAGAGTCTTAAGCAGGATTCGAATCTACGACCCTCTGTGAACACCGGCTGGATGTTCTCCCCACTGAGCTACTAGAATTCACTGGAGAGTTAGGTCGTTTATCTAGGACCTGAATGGATAATGTGTCCCACCAGTCTGCGGGTTCTACACAAACATGCGCCCTAGCATACAAATACATGAAATGATGGAAAGGTGTCATGTGACCGTGAGAAGAACAGAATACAAGTTACTTGGCAACGGGCAAATGGACAATTGAAAAATCAGAGTCCTTGGCACTGGGACATATTGTCCATTCAGGACCTACAAAAACGACCTAGCAACGAGTACAGCATGTGACCTGTGTTACGGAGGGTCGTAGGTTTAACTATTGCCAAGTAGCTTCATTTGTATTCCATCCTTCAAACGGGCGAATTACACGTTTCCATCATTTCATGTATTTGTATAAACTCTTTAAAATTGCATTCCTACAAGTGATCATGATGGACTCTAGGTTCCTATTGTTGTTGAAAGTCCTTTGGCCTGTTGCAAAAGATCGAACTTGTGTATACTGTCTTCGTGTAGAGGACAAAGACAAAATGATAATATAAGATAGTAAGATAATAAAGAAAACAAACACAACAGTAAAGCATGTAAAAGGCTTATTTATTCGAAGCTTTTTTGTTCCATTGGTCGGTTTTGTCATTTCGTTTTTGTTGATGTCATCATCAAGACTGAAAAGACAAACACTTTAATCTTACTATTCTATCTGGTGCCATCAGAAGCATACAACCTCGAAGAATTTGGCTTGGTCCATCTGTTTACCGTATCATCTAAATTTAGAATATGCGTCCTGCGAAATTTATGGCCAATCGCAGTTGTGCCGAATGACCACAACGGCTCTGACTGGTCTGCAAACAAGTAGCTTACTGAGCAACGATCGACGGCAACAAGAATGTTACAAATTTGCCTATTTAGTGGGCAAAAACAATAGCTTTGCACGCTCTGCATGCTCTGCACGTGCGTTTTTCGCTTTTGTCCATTTCTTTGCCGTCGTCTGCAAAACAGCAATGTGAAATAACCAAATATGAGGTTTTATGAAGAACGTCGGCACTTGAGGATAAATTTTCATTTTCTCCCATAAATTAAGTGCCGTTCCGACGAGTGTCATTTTTGAGGAACTACCACACCCTTCCCAAAGCCATTAAAATAACGCAAATTTATATTTTGAGATGACGTTCTCGTTGCCGTCGCCGTTGTCATTGCTTAAGCTCTCTAATACCGAAAACTGATGGGCCGCATTTCATCGCAGATCGAGATTTCTGAGTTATGGATTTCTGAGCGCCACTTTATCTTATTCCTATTCCATCCTATGCCAAGAGTGCATTACCCAAGAGTGAGAAATTGGTACAGTATCATGTTTGTCCCCGTCAGCGTCAGAAAGTGTCTATTTTTAAGCCATGTTTTGCGGGAAAACAGACAATTGTCCAAATCGCCTAACCCAATCCAAATCTCCCGTGGTTAAAATTAACTGTCTAAATTCCCGTAAGTATTTGCTTCGTATCCAGTCTGGCAGATATCGTTTAAATTTCAGTAGGAAATGAAATGACACTTTAACGGTATGAACTATCTTGAGTTTCCAAGGAAATGATTCCTTGGTTGTCGTGTGTTTGCCAGAATTGTTTGAAAATATCCCAACTGTTTGTTTCAGTTTTGTGGTTTTGCTATCACGCGTGACTGACATCCGAATACATTTAGATTTTTAACGTAAGCCCCTTCCTCTTATCAATTTATCTAGGACGATCGAAGGGTCTTTACTCGAGGGGTAAAATTCTTTGCGTATTGTATTTGCGTTTGAATGCAGCATCCACATTTAAGGCAGGGACACACTAGGCGACAAGTCGCAGCGACATGTCTCTGCGACAAGTTGGTCCATGTGTACTACTTGCAAAACAAGTCGCTGCGACACGACGCCTGTTCGGAGCACACGCAGTGATCTCGTATTAGGGGGAATGTGAACTAGTTTTCTAATTCAATATGGCTGACCATATTACGCTCTCTCATTGGTTCATTTATATTTTGACGCAGCAACTTGTTGCCGGAAGTGTACACGCGATGCGACAACGCTGCTTTCGCTAATTTTGTCGCTGCGGTAAGTCGCACGAATTCAAACTGGTTTGAATTCGTGCGACTGATCGCGGCGACAAAATTCTGCCGCAGCGACAATGATTTTCATGAAATTAACCGTGTCACACAAGGCGACTTGTTGCGGCGACTTGTCCCCGCGACGTGTCGCAGCGACTTATCGCCTAGTGTGTCCCGGCCTTTAACGATATGAAAATACCTGGAACAAAATGTTTTAAGGCCGAGACACACGAGGCGATAAGTCGCTGCGACACGTCGCGGGGACAACTCGCCGCAACAAATCGCCTTGTGTGACACGGCTAATTTCATGAAAATCATTGTCGCTGCGGCAGAAGTTTGTCGCCGCGATCAGTCGCACGAATTCAAACCAGTTTGAATTCGTGCGACTTATCGCAGCGACAAAATTAGCGAAAGCAGCGTTGTCGCATCGTGTGTACACTTCCGGCAACAAGTTGCTGGGACAAAATATAAATTAACCAATGAGAGAGCGGCATATGGTCAGCCATATTGAATTAGAAAACTAGTTCACATACCCCCTCATACGAGATCACTGCGTGTGCTCCGAACAGGCGTCTTGTCGCAGCGACTTGTTTTGCAAGTAGTACACATGGAGCAACTTGTCGCAGAGACCTGTCGCTGCGACTCGTCGCCTAGTGTGTCCCGGCCTCTAAGGCTGGGACACACTAGGCAATACGTCGCTGCGACAGGTCGCGGGAACAAGTCGCCGCAACAATTCGCCTTGTACGAGATCACTGCTTGTGCTCCGAACAGGCGTCGTGTCGCAGCCACTTGTTTTGCAAGTAGTACACATGGAGCAACTTGTCGCAGAGACATGTCTCTGCGACTTGTCGCCTAGTGTGTCCCGGCCTTTATTCTCAGAGTTTGAACGGGGTAAATTTTCCCGCGAAACTAGGTTTAAAAATAAACACTTTTCTCTGACGCTGATGGGGTCTAGGCCACTCTTGGGTGATAGACAATTCCTATTTTATTTGTATCTAATAGTACAGTATTGTCTTTCGCGATCTAGCTCTTCCATTTCTCGACGAGTCTCCTCCAGCTAACCAAACCAGCCTTAGTTGACGATGTTGAGTACCACAGCGATATAAAAGGCCAGGACTGCGGAGAGTAAAATCTGGTGAAAATCTGTTCGCAGGGCTTTGTTGCTCTTGTGTTTGAGTAAACTCGGCTTCTGTGTGTTGCAGTTATCTCCAGTGCAGCATTCTATTTTGCACTCCAGTTGTGTCCATTTCTGCACATTTTTCCTGAAGCCTCCTATAGCTGCACAAGCTGCCTTTTTGTCTGCAACGATAATTGAGGACAATTTTCATTTAATCCAAGTATCCACTTTTAGACCTCGGATATTGCGATTCTAACTTTCTGATTGGTTTACTCAATCTCGGTTTTCAGCTCATATACCGTCTGACCATATATGGCAAAATGATTGCGCCACGTGTTACCAAGCTGAAAAAATTGTGCGGGAAGCGAACTACCCCGGGACACAACTTCTCACACGCTCAGAATGTGATGAAATTTAATAAGACAATTAATTATTCCATTCGCGCTTGTTGGATACGAGACTGATTATAGGCAACTTGGCGCTACGCTCCTCCTTGGCTATTTACCATCTCATATCCGACGCACATTCATGGCACAGGCAGACAACCTTAGGATGCGAGAGCGCGTTACGTCACGTTATTTTGAGGCAGTTGTGACGGCCGGTTCAAGTGATCGAGGAAAATGTTCCATAAAAACTTCATATCGCGACGTTTCTTTTCGAAAATCCTTCTTATGGACAGCTAGATAAGAAAAAGTTCACTCACCTACTATTAGCCAATATCAAAAATACCATAATACTCTTTGTTTGTCCCCCCATAATTTTGCATAAGCATTGTTTTTATTTTCTTTTGGGACTTATAATGGTCCTAGGAGAAAATGGAAACAATATTTATGCAAAATTTTGCAGGGACAAACAAAGAGTATTATGGTATTTTTGATACTGGATAATTTTCTGCGTTGTTCTGAGTGATTTGATGGGTTTTTGGAATGCTTCGATGTCCCTTTCAGATCCAACACGTCGTCACATACAATGTAAATAGACAAGGCGTGTAGCTTCCAAGACAGCTCACGGCCCAGCGCCTCCAAATTTTTCCCACTCGCAAAGGTCTCTCGATGATTCCAGCCTTAGGCACGTAGAAAATAGTGGGCGGGCAAATTTTCTTTAGCTGGCTGTCCATAAAAAGTATTTTCGAAAAGAAACGTCGCGATTTGAAGTTTTTATGGAACATTTTCCTCGATCACTTGAATCGGCTGTTGCAACTGTCTCAAAATAACGTGACGTCACACGCTCTCGCATTCATGGCATAATGGTTACAATGGAACCCCGCTATAACGAAGTGCCACGGTGCCGAGAGAATTGTTCGTTATAGCGGTGTCTTCGTTATAGCAAAGACCCTGTTATATCGAATTATCTGGTTAATAGCAAAAATATTCATTATAGCGGGGTAATTTAATAAATAACAATTACAAAAAAAATTCAATACTGTACGTAGAAAACATCGTTTTCATCACGGGCAGCCCAAGCTCTCTTTATGAACCACACAAGGAACACAATATGGCGTCGAATTAGAAGGGTTTGTATGGGATTTTCTACAAGATATCCATGGAGGTAGTTAAAAGTGGAAATATTCAATAAAAATGGCTTACCTTATCCCATACGTGTTTTTCCTGGTAAGCAGGGCATATATTTAGAAAATGGTATTCGTCCTCCATTTCTATATTACAAATTGGGCAAATTCTTTCTGCAGGTTTCTTGAGCGGTTTCGAATAACGTCCTGTTTCTATGGCTACTTTGTGGTTTCTATGTCGCAATTGTGCTAGGGCTATTCTGTGTCGTGTATTGGTGACCTGATGTAGGTAGTCTTCACATTTGTAATTGTCTATCGTTTTGAATAACCGGTAGGTTCTCATTTTGTTGCTTTGGTTAGCATCTTTTCTGGTGTCGTTATTTATTTCACTTAGCCATCTTTGTAGTTCGATATCCTTGAGTCGTTGCCTGATAATGTTTACAATTCCTATGTCTACATAGTGTGCTTTCATCCAGAGGTCTCCTAATCCTATCTGTTCCAATGAGCCTTTGATTTTTATGCTCCAGAAAGCCTTATTTTCCTTCCATGTAATGTCATTGTATGCTATTTGGGATAATTTGTATTCACTTTTGGTTAAGGTTAACCAGAACTTAAAGTTCCTGCGTTGAGCATCAATTGCCATTGGGAACCGTCCTGTTTCAGCCCTGCGCGTATTGTTGTTGCAGTATTTGTTAACTCCCAGCAACCACTTTAGGAATTTATTTTGAACTAATTCTTCTGGGTCCTTTTCTAATTTCCAATTGCAATCAATCCCCCACACTTCACTTGCATAAAAGAGTATGGGAGATATCAGTGCATCAAATAACTTCATCGTTAATTTTATATTTTCTCTGAAGTGGTTTCCCATTTCTTTTCGTAATTTATAGAGTGCTTTAAGTGCAACTTTCTTCAACTCTTGTCTAGCGAGATTAAAGTTTCCAAAAGAACTCATTATGAGTCCAAGATATTTATACGACATCAAGATATTTATTTGACATTTTCCAGTTCATCCGTGCCTTATCTGAGCAAGTAGTTGTTTAAAGACTTACCACAATTGTTAAAAACCATAATTTTTGTCTTGTCTAAATTTACACTTAAATCGGCATTTTCCAAACTCTGGCATTTTCACAGAAAGATTCCAGCTTATTAATGATTATTTGAAGGTTTTTCGCTGATCTAGAGAAGATCACTAGATCGTCCGCATATAAGAGACAATTTATAGATCTATCACCTAGCATAATGTCGGTTGGACTCGCCGTATTTAGGAAATTAAAAAGAGTAGGTGACATCATGCAGCCTTGCTTTACCCCGGCAAAACAAGTAAAGGCTTCGGTTATCAATTTAAACTGCCGATTTATCATTTGAGTACATGGATATTAAAGCGTCAAGGAAACGCCCTTGCACACCTTCTTTTCTCAGCTTGTCGAATAGTTTTTGTCGAGGTATACAGTCGAAGTCTTTTCTAAAGTCGACGAAGCATGAAAAGAGTAAATTTCGGTGCTTCTGTGGCTTAGATTTCATATTTGTCAATAAGCATTTTTAATGTGAAGATGGTATCAACTGTGCCGTGCATTTTTCTGAAACCACCTTGTTCAGCTTTCAAAATTCCTTTTTGAACCATGTAGTCGTATAGTCGATTGTTGAGGATTGATGTAAAGAGCTTGCCTAACGCAGAGAGCAAAGTGATACCTCGGTAATGCAACTTTGGATCGCTCATCCTTTTTGTGAATAGGCACAATGAGGCCAAAACTCCAAAAAGCAGGGTATTTTCCAGTATCTAAGATTCGGTTAAATAAATTTACTAAATGCCCTTTGATGGCTTCCTTTCCGATTTTTATTACTTCATTTAATATATTATCGATACCTGGAGATTTGTTTGCCTTCAGTTTATTAACTGGAGCTTCGAACTCTTCATCAGTTATTGGATAAGCATAACTTCAACACTGTACCAGTAAATGTATTTGTCAAAACCGAAATAAAGTAAGCTGTGATTTCTAGTTTTTACTGACTGCTGCGAGCGAGCGGACAAAATTTTCGTTATAGCCGGGTAAATTGTCAGGGGCACCCAGCGTCAATTTTCGGAAAATATCTGTTCGGAAGGCGATTTGAGATCTGGAATTTTCGGAACATTTGTTGTAAAATTTCTTGCTTGCCTGCCTGTCGTAGGATTTTCGAACACCTAAAAACGGTATAATTGCCGATTTTTAACGGATTTCTACTCTAAAAAGGTCACCTAGAATTTTCGGGAGGCTTTTTTCTGGCTGAAATTTTCGGAAAGGTAAGTTTTGATCCCTATAATTTTCGGATCACTAGACTTTCAGCTAGGAAATCCGAACAGATGAAAAATTTTTAGGGGATAAAAATATACCTATATCTACCGTATAAAATACCAAAATACGTTAAACAATGCTATGTTTAAGTGGTTTTGAACTATTATGTTCTCGTTGGGTGCCCCTGAATTGTACGTTGGGACCGTATTCGTTATAGCGAGGTTCGTTTCCACAAATTTAACTGCAATTCTCCCGGGTTTTCAGATGTTGTTCGTTATAGGTGGTTTCCACGTGACGTCATCGCCGCCATGTTAATGCACGAAAACAAAAGATCTCTCATCAGCTCCCTTTGTTCGTCCACCAGCAATTGTTCATTGCAGCATTGTTACCTGTGTCTCTAGAGATTGGTTGCAAACCACATACAACGGGGTCTTCCTTATAGCGGGGTTCCACTGTAATTAGTCACCCCCGAAAAGAACCAAGACCACGTGCAATGCTTTTCTCAACATTTTTGTCATTTTGAAACTGAACAATTTTTTCCCTAGCTTGATTTAATTTACTTTTAAGTCCAAGAAGCAGTGTCCAAAACCGAGGACACTGACGGCTATTCGCAATCCCCAGAGTATATATCAAGGCTTCGGCATGAACCTTTTTTACACGGGAGTATCAATCCAACAATTAATCGATCTGTCTGTGAAAACGCCTTGAGAAAAAAAACTACGCTACTCTTTTAGGGGCTCTCGACAAAACCTACCGGCACAGTTTATGCACCCTCTGAAGAAGCCATGCGCAATATCTCCCTTGCTGTCTCGATAAGTCCCGACTGCAGAGCCACAGTGTGTTGTACCAAGCGAGTATGGATCCACGCCACAAACTTGAATTTCCTGATTATCAGTGCAGCTGGTTGCGTTTCTCTCAAGGCAAACGTTACACTGCGCAGGACCAGTAACTGTTGGCCGTAAAGTTTAGAGATAGGTAACGATTAAAGATGGTCTTTATTGGTGTATAGCTGGCCACCGTTAAACCCAGGAGCCCATGTTAAAACTTATGATCAACAAAGCGAAATATGGCCAAGTTGCTTATATAAGAGGCCAGAATAAATGAAAAAACAAACAAAAAAAAAAACAAAAAAAAAAAAAAAACCGGGAAACTTTCACATATGGAATGAGTGTCCCTTTCAGGAACGCTGAAATGAGTTGCAGCAAGCGCAAAGTCAATGCAATATTGAAGGTCAGTGAATGACATATTCTGTTGAAAGTCACAGCAATTGTTTTAGGAGCTTTCTTAATAATAATGTTGTTACCTGTTGGTGTGAACACAGTGACCGCAGCTGGTTTTAGTTCTGGTGTGTGAACATTACAGTAACTGCCATTTATTCCCCTGACATCACAGCACTCGATGTCACATTCGAGGAGGGTGGTAGCTCCACGGTTATCGACATTGCCTTTCCAGTAGCCACCTAGAGCAAAACACGCTTCTCTCTTTTCTGAAGCAGAATAAATAAATTCGATTCCGATTCAAGTTAGAATTTTTTAAGTACAAAATTCCTTTTTCTTAATTAAGAGAAGTCGCTTGTAAGTGGGTGCTGGTCAATAGTGCTAATAGGCCGTTTTCGAAATATCAAATATTCAGCTTGAGGCAGTGAGGACGAAAACAATAGAAACACGTTGGAATGAATGTGCCAAATATTAAATATATTTGCATATCATCCACTTTTCTTTGTCTTTGTCCTCTAAACCTCTCTTTCAAGCTGAATTTTAATATATCGAAAAAATGCCTATTCCATTTGAGGTCAAAGGAATGTAATACGTCAATTATTTTTGCATTGGCATAACCTCGTGACAGGAAAAGGATTAAAATTTCTTTTAGACTCAAGAGAAACTTTTCAAAGACATATTTCGGCATGACTCATCAAGTGCCGTAATTAGTTTAATTTGTTGTTGCATTTCCCATTATTGTTGACATTTTCAAAATGTTAACAAATTTGAAATTTAATGACAGTTGAACGGTTGAAGATTCAACTCTGCAGGAGCACGAGCAGGTGCACGCACAATTGTTGACCACACAAGTAGACCATAAGCGAAAAATGTTATGGCGTTCAGTTAGGGCTTAAAACGGCTTATGTATAGTATACTTCCTTTGGCTTTAGGACATGCAGTGTCCGAATCTAAAATTGTAAAGCAATCAGCAGTACATGTGAAATTATATGATGTCACATACGATGTTTACACCTTAAGCCTTAAGTGGCATTTTTGTAAACAATATTTTCTGTGGTTTCAGAAAGTAATTTTTATCATTATTCACATTTGTTTGGTTTAATTGGAGAGGTTAATTTTAAATCAACCTTCAAGAGATTCAAGAAAGAGCTGACGACATTTTCAGAGTGAATGGTTCAGTGTCAAATGCAAATATACCTTTTCGCGGTTTCTGACGTTATATTGGTTGGGGGGGGGTGGGGGAATACGGCTTAAACTACCGTGAATGTATGGGAATTTTGCCTACTTTTGAATCATTATAAGTCCTTTAAGGTCTGACGATTGTGGATGGCAAGAATACCTCTCAAAAAGCGCTTTTATTGAGAATATTTTCTTGAAGTAT
>OX421451.1:11752064-11759564 GCA_949126865.1 Montipora capitata
TAGCAAACGGCAAGTTGTAACGAACACTTACCAAACACAAGCAGGACGACCACGACCGAAAACTGATTCTTCGGAAATGGCGACCATGTCCGAACTTCGAAAGTCTTCGCTTCAGAAATGTATTGGAAACATGGGGCATTATCACGTGAGTTGAAACGAGAGATGAGTTCTCAAGGAAAATGGAACTTACCTTGGCAATCGATACATCCTCGGACAAAACGAAACTCCTCCAGTCCATTCAAAGTGGTGATTTTCAATTTGGCCGAACTGCAATGTGTTTCTCCGAGAGACAGACCCCGATAACTCGAGCACGTTTGTCGCTGCTGATTTAAGATGCAAGTGGTTTCATTGTTCTCGTCACATGCATAGCAGGCTGATGGCCGAGGAGCTTTGAAGAAAAAAATGCCAATGAAATTAAGTTTGAGCGCAATTATTCAAGTTTAATTTGGAGAAAATTACCATGTGGGTTTGGAGCAGAAACGGAGACAAACTGAGTGCCAACGAAAACGTCACTTCTAAGGGAGCGTTCACAAAAACCAAAAACGTTTTTTTGAGGGGCCAATGAGGAGTTGGGGGGTGTTGCTGCCGCATTTTTTCATGAATATTTGTTCGCTTTTGTTTTTAGAATTACTTTCTGTCACGCTTATATGTCGTTTTCGTATTATTCTGTTAGTTTTCCCCGCATAATTTTGCCTTTGTTTAGTTCATTAGTATAAATTCGCCGCTTTGCTTAAAAATTCATTCTCATTTTGTATTTCGGAGAGTCAACATTGTTTTGTTATAAGTTTTATCGTCCCTTGGTTGAGTTTGTTCCGTTTTAAAAGCCATACAACGTTTGTAAGTATTACTTCCACTCGTCGTTTCGTTTATTTCGTCGATTTCTGTTCACATAGCTCATCACAGTAACGTATTTGTGTTTGTTTCTTTTTAGCAACCGCTTTAAGTTATGAACTTCGAACATCAACTTAAAAGTTACTTTGTTGATGTAACAAGCGCGTTGGAGCTTTGGTTTCGCCCCCCCCCCCCTCCCCCCCCCCAAAAAAAAAAGAGAAAGTGGGGGGCGGGGGAGGGAAGGTGGTTGAAAATTGTAAACACTCCCAAGGGGGGATACCTCAAATAATGAACGCAAAAATGGTCATTACCCAAGTTAAACTTATTATAATTTAACAAAATATAATGTTCATCATTTAGCTAGCAGTACTATGTTTGCTTAGTTTCTTACATAAATAATACATTTTTCTTTTTGAAATCTCATTGATAGTATATTAAAGTCTAGCCAGTTTTTTCTCTTTTGATTCTGTTGTAACCCCTATAGTACCGTATTGTCAACATAGAATATTCAGAACATATAATACTAAAATTTAACCAAGCTTAAAAAGAGGAATACCCGTTTCTAACCCCAGAATCAAAAGCAATATTATATGGAAATAGTATGCTTCTGTATAAAGTACGAAACTAATCGTCATTACTGTATAAAGTTTACAGTGATCAAACAGATCAAACACCTCTGAGCTGACAGCAGTAAACAAACAAGACTTGCAAATAATAACCAACAATTTCAATCAACGACTAAAACTTAAAGGCCCAGTATCACCTGTAATGCATTGCGCGCCGCTCACTTCTCAAATGAATTTTATGTAGTCGAAAATTATCAGTGAAGCGGATCACTTCGAAATCCATCTCAATCCGTGGTTATTTTTCAATTTCAGTTTCTGCAATTAATGTAAATAGGCTTCTTTGTTATTATATTCTTGCTTTTCACCGATATTTCGGATAAAGATTTTAATAAGGCGTTCAGGTCGATCATTTCGTGTGAGCTTGTAGCTGTGCTATTACAGAGATCGGTAATGGCGGATAAGGAGAGAACTGTGCGAGTTGGAAGGCCCCGTTTGCCGGGTTCCGCTAAGTATGTTCGTCTTCGCCAATCCGTATTTAATCTTTGGAGAGAGAGGAAAGACAGTCTGGGGAAGTTCATGGATAGCGAATTTGCAGAATATCTTCTACATCGAAGGTGAGCATGTTTTACATAAGCTTTCTATTTCGACCGCGTACAAACGTAAGCGTTGTTGTGTGGGCGATGGAATCTAAGCTTATATTGCTCCAAATGAAGCGGTAACGTATGCGAATTTGTGTTTACATTTTGCTTTAGAGCTGACAGAGACCCTTCTCCCGGTAGGGATGAGTTACCTTCGACTTCGTACGATCTTGGAAAGCATATATACACACAACTTGTGGAACTGAGTCTTATGATTTTTTTTCGTTATTGTCCTGATATAGTTGTCCTAGCAGCCATTTTATTTTCTTTTTCAACGCGATTTATTACATTTCAGCAGAACATGTTGAAAAAGCCTTGCTGTCTCTGTCTTTTGCAGGTTGTTCAGGTTGTTGGAGCAATTGTTTTTAAATTATTGGAGTTTTTTACATTTACTTCAGTCATTGAGGTGTTCAATTGAGTGTCGACAGTAATCAGGCAATTACTTCTGTCTTGGTTTCACTAGAATGGCTGAGTAGTCTACTGGTAATTGTTTAGTAATTGGTTTGGTTTCGGTTTTACAACACTTAATATAAAACCACTACAGATTCCAGTGAAACCAATTTATTAATCTACTTTGTGTGTTATACCTTCTACTAGGTATCCTTACTTTATCATGAGAGTGACGTTGGCTGCAATCGACCACAACATGCACTTGCCAAGAAAATCAAAACTTACCAATGCAGGAAAAGAACAAGGCCATAGAAAATATTCAAAAAGGTCTCAAAAATTTCATGCCGAAATTGTGAATGAAGAAAAATCTTTCAGTTACTTTCCATTTCTTGTAGCCAAAATGCTGCATAGGCGCTCCACGTTTGAGGGCAGTTTCACATTGCCTTCTGATAGAATGAATGAATTTGATGCAAAGCAAATTTCCCCCACTATTGGTATGAAGGAGCCCCCGTCAACTGAAACGAGAGTCTCGTTTCGAAAAGAAGGTAAAATGAGAATTGATACCATGTCACATCATGCTACATCTTTCTATTGCAGAAACTGTTTCTAAGATATCTGTGTATTTATTAAAATTTACGGAAGTACAGATGGACTAAGGGTTTTCCTTTTACATGGAAAAGTTTGAACAAAACAATATTTCATACTTGTGTTAAGTCCCAGCAGGGAAGTAGCCCCACTTGTCCTTATGTACATCTACAGCAAGCTTATGGAATGATGAAGAAAAGCTAGCAATAGTTTTGAATTACATCATGTTTCAACAAATGTAGATTCAGTACTTTTTATGTGCAGTGAAAAAAAAAAGGTATCTTTAAATGTATAGACATAGCAGGTAACATCAGAATAAATATGTCTTGATGAAGTTCATTTCTGCTTATGACTAGTAATGCTTGGCCAGACAACCTAATAACATGATCCAGACCAAGGTAAAAATAGGCATGGGAGGGAATATGTGTTGCTGATCAGGCTGATAATATACAGTAAGCATGATGAACAGCTGTTCACATATCAGTTATTTCTAAATCCCATGTATCTCCCATCAGGAGAAGGGTATGCTTGTCGAATCATCCTTACTGCACAAGCAGGTAGGACTCGTCTGTTCCCTCTACCCAATTTCCCATATTTCCAGAGAGCAAACTGACAATAGGCTGCTTTGCGGAAGCTTTCCATGGAAAAATTGAATTCGTCAGCTCTGATATCAGACTGTGCCTTTATGCATACTTCAAGAATGTCTCTGTCCAAGCAAATGTTATTAAATGTTCTATATGAAGTGATGCACTGGCGTTTCTTGCGACAGACATTTTCTTCCCCAGTTTCCATTGGCACGCAAACCTGACACGGGTAGGTTGTCAGCAACAAGCCTTTTAGCAAAGTCCAGACTGCCCCTGCCCATACTCAATAATTTAAGCAGCAAGTCATCCTTTGTAGGGTTATCCAGGGATTGAATGAACACCTAGCAAGAAATTTTACAAATAAATGAATCCACCATACAGTGAATGCCAACCCAGTAAATGGCATAAATGAATACATGTATTAATTTAACTTTTTACTAGTACCTGGATACTTTTGAGATACATTGGTGATTCAAAGGCAATCAAGTGGCAATCAAATTATTCACTCGCACATCATGACCCCATCATGGCAAACAGTTCTTTGAAGTGTGAATATACCGTACAAGCAATTTCTTCCTTTCCGGCACGGACATATTTTACAATAATTATCAATACCAGATGCAATGAAAATAATTAGTGTGATCGCTCGTGTATACAAACTTGAAATTTACGGGTAAGATGCCAGCATGACAAATTTGAGCATCAGCTTTGCCGATGGATGTGTAATGAAAATTTACCTGGATTAGTGCTGCTGACTGCTGGACGTCGGCCTCTAAACGCTCGGCACCGTCAGGAATTATATTTTCCTGGCTTCTTTGTGCGACTCCTGCTGTTGATACCTATTCGTAGACCAAAAAGATATATAAATAAACGCTAGAAGAATAGTTAAATTATTGACAGAACATTCGTTTGTGAGCTTCTGTATCATACGGCGTTATCATACCTGATTTTTGCACTTGGACTTGACACATTTACAAGCGTCAGCACAACTGAGGTCGACTGCTTTGCACGGACACGATCCTCTTCCTCTCTTCCGCGAACATTGCCCTGAACAAATACAGTTTACTCTTTCATTTTCTGTTGCCTAATAAAGAAAGAAACAATTCAGGTGCTGTGACGAAGTATAAATTCAGTACCGCACGGCTTCGTGCAAATGGCCACTTGAAATGTCTCACCTCTGTAGTTACGTCTAATAATTCTTCCTCGTTGTCCTCTTCGTTCGAGGCCAGTGCTGACCCGTAAAAATTTACAGGTGTGTTTGCAGCGTCTTCTGGAAAGCTGTCCATAAACCACGTATCCAGCAAACCTTTGAATACAATTTCTTAGCCAAACAAAGAGAGAGAGACGAGCTTCGAATCGACAAGAAACAGAGGAAACCCACGATAAGCAAAGAGCCAATCAGAAATCATTTCGTCATTTGAAAACAATAAACGGCAGCAATGCCGAATGGGTGAAACTGGGCCTTTAAGTTACATGCGCAGTAATCTCTTTCACAACATTTTCCGTTTGACAGACAATCGTTACTCCCTCTCTTCAGTTTAGAGCAACAGCAAAAAACCTTACTAATTAAAAAGTCAACCTAAAGCGTAGTAAATTCGCTTGCTCGACTGCAGTTTCACAGTCAAACAAAGAAGCTCAAGACCAGACATCCATTTCACATAAAAAGCCTACAAATGTCAAACTTTTGATAAGTTTCTCAATCATGTCATGTTATATATAAAGTATCTCTCTTGTAACGACCATTATTTTGTGAGCGAATAAAACATATCAAGAGACATGTCATTTCCCTCCAGCTGAGCAAATGAATAATGGAAACATATGACCATTTCACTCCATTTGAGGAAAAAATAGCAAAACAACACAGAGCTCTTTTGCAACATATTTTTTCCATTTCAACAATTTCTTCTGGATCACTTTCTTCCTGATTAGATTCATCGTCAGTTTCATCAGCATCAAGGATGACAACATCTTTATCAACATCATGAATAATAATAATAATAATAATAATAATAATAATAATAATAATAATAATAATAATAATAATAAAAACGGTGAAATAGTTAAGAACTTTTATACCTATAAGAAATAGAAAGAACTGAGCAGAACGTTGAAAGGAATAACCTAACTGAGCATTCATATTTGTAAATTATATAGCATAGCCTAGGACTAGTCTCGTTATGCTATTGATCATGTAAAGCCGCGATATCAAAAAGTGTCAATAGTAATAATAATAATAATAATAATAATAATAATAATAATAATAATAATAATAATAATGATGATGATGATGATAATAATACTAACAATAATAATGATAATTTGGTAAGTTTGTGTAATCTTTGTGCAGAGAGTATAGCAAATACTGACAGTAAAACGCATGGCCAAGGTCGTCGGCTGTTTTAACTCGAGGGACGCATAATTCGTCTGCGGCGCCATTATGCATGTAGATAAATAGCCTAGGACTAGTCTCGTTATGCTATTGATCATGTAAAGCCGCGATATCAAAAAGTGTCAATAGTAATAATAATAATAATAATAATAATAATAGTAATAATAATAATAATAATAATAGTAATAATAATAATAATAATAATAATAAAAATTAATAATTAATAATAATAATAATAATAATAATAATAATAATAATAAGAAGAAGAAGAAAGCATAAATCATATTGTGAGTGAATGCCCTAAATTAGCACAAAAGGAATATAAAAGGAGACATGACTGGGTGGGTAAGAAGATCCATTGGGAAGTTTGTAAAGAGGAAGGTTTCATTGTCAATGAAAAGTGGTATGAACATGTACTTGAGCCAGTACTAGAGAATGAGAGATGTAAAATATTATGGGATTTTACGATGCAGACTGATCACGTGATAGAGGCAAGAAGACCGGACATGATTGTTGTTGAAAAGAGAAATAAGTGTTGCAAAATAATAGATTTTGCAATACCATATGATAGCCGTATTGAGGAGAAAGAAGTCGAGAAGGTAGTGAAATACCAGGATCTAGCAAGAGAATTGAAAAAGTTATGGAAAATGAAAACAATGGTAATTACTCGGGCCCCGTAGGGGCTCGAGTTATAAAAGACGTTAGATTTCAGTTTTTTTTTTTCCTGTGCAGCAAAATGCACAATAGAAAAACGTGGCCGTGTTTGATTGGGCAATGCACAATAGAAAGCACGTGGCGGTGTTTTGATTGGGTAATGCACAATAGAAGCCACGTGGCGCTGTTTACTTTGGTTATTTAAAGCAAACCACGTAATTCAAGATTATGAAGAGCTCGGTGATGCGTTGTTTGGATTACTGAAGAACGGCATTGCGTTGGCTTCATCGATTTCATCTTGGGGCGCTCAAAGCACATACAAAAAAAGGCATACGCTTTTCGCGGTAGACCCACACTAAAAGATGTCAAGCGTCAGCTTCGAAACGAGTCGTTCCGCGAACTCAATGAAACAAGAATATACTCGAATGTAACTGAAATGGACGCAACTACTGAAAGTGATACAAGTCAAAACACTAATTCTTTAATAAGCAGCGGGTACCTTATTGAGAACTACTCTAAAGATGACAGCGACAAAGAAAATAACTCCACAAACAAATGGACGCTATATTGGAATCTTCTGAAGGCAAAGTAAAAACATTTGCACAGCGAACAAATGGCCTCACGCTTGTACCATTTTCACCGCGAACAAATAGCCTCCCGCTCAGTGTACCATTGACTACGGAGATAAGTTTTTTGTCTATTACGTTTTTTTCTTTTTCATTGTTAAACAGTTTGTTTCTTGTAATGGTCCAGCTTACATCCTTTGTTCAAATAGCCATATTAGCGATCGTGTTCACTGCCATCTTGTGTGTATAGTTCTGTTCTAGTTTCACAAGATTTGATGTCATCAGTGGAAATGTGAT
>OX421451.1:11764564-11789564 GCA_949126865.1 Montipora capitata
GAGGGCGAAGACCCGAGGGGAGACACATTCACGCGGCTTCGCCGCTCGAGATCTCTCGCGATACGCAACAACGGAATCGCCAGCCACACAGGCTAATCCTGCATATAGATTCGCCCTAGAAATTATTCAGAAATTATTCTTCCTTCCAGATAAACACAGCCATTGTTTGCTGCCTCATTTGTTATTTGTTTTCTCGATAACTTTTTGTGTTTTGCCTGCCGCCATTAATACATAAACTCTCTGTTGTTTTGTAGACGCAAGCAAGCCCAGCGTTCCCTTGGCTGTTTCTAGTTCGAGAGCTAAACGCAAGTCGCCTCTAATATGGGAGCAGGGCTGGAGCTGTGGTGAGATCAGTCGCCTTCCGGCACCAATGTGGGTGGCTTCGACTCTCAGACTCGACGTCATATTTGGGTTGAGTTTGTTGGTTCTCTACTCTGCTCCAAGGGGTTTTTCCTCGGTACTCCGGATTTCCCTTCTCCTCAAAAACCAACATTTGACTTCATTGGAGTTAAATGTTGCTTAAGTTTACATTTAGTGCTCCAGCGCTAGAGGACTAGACAATTAAATAACGTTCAAATAAAGCTATGATCCTCGCAGTCAAGAACGCAATTTTGCTAATTGTGTAGGGAAGACTGAAAAATTCAGGACTTATACGGGGTTTGAACCCGTGACCTAGAGATACCGGTGCGACGCTTCAACCAACTGATCTATGAAGCCACTGACGTTGGGAGCTGGTCACTTGTGGGTTCTAATTTTTCAGGTTTCAACTACGCAATTACTAAAATTGCGCCCCTAACTGCGAGGATCATAGCTTTATTTGATTTCATATCGGCAGTTCATTTCATTTCAGCCGCAAAGCGGCGAGGTAAATATTCTGACGCTTTTCACCGAGATTGAAAAGACTAATTGTTTTAGTATATACTCACGAAGTGATCTCAACAACAATTGCAGAAAAAAACATCCAAAGTCGATTTAATTGGCATCTCAATTCATGCGTGGAAATGTGCAAGCGGCACAAAGCATGCGCGAAAGTGTTAAAAGAAGCTTCAAACATGGCAAATCTAAATAACCTTCGTTAAAATCCTCGTCACAGACAGCAAAATGGTCATTTAGCACCGTTTAAATCAGGAATCTAAATCGAAAGTCTGCTTGTTAAAACACTTTCACCGTTCGATCAAAATTTTTGAGGTTCACTTGAAATGGAAATTGAAAGTGCAGTTGGTAAAGGATCCACATGAAATGGTGGCCCTAATTGAGGTGAGCGTTAGTTTGTTGTAAAATGACCCGTCTTGTTTCCTTGCAGCCGTTTAAAACTTTAGTCTTAGACACTTTTTTAATTCCTCGATTTCAGTAACAAATTTGTTTTGGTGGGCGATCATCTCTACAAGAGAGAATTATTCCTAGTGAACAAATTGTTGGCAAGTTTCAGCAATAATTATCTGATCAAATACTAGTTGGAAAAAGTATGAACTCTTCACTTACCCTTGAAACTTTCAGGCCAAATTTTGTGGCTTTCTTTGTCTTCTGTAGCACAGCATCATTTTGTATTCTCAATATTTCCGATTCACAAATGCTGGCGAGTTTACGCAGGCCATTTTGTTTTGTTTGGATCAAGCATTATTCACTCCGTAGGGAGTGAATATTGCTCAATTTCCGAGATAGCGAACCAATCAGATTGCTTGAAACACAAAGATCACTGAGCGAGTATGTGAGTATGTACTAATTTGTTTTGTTTGGATCAAGCATTCATTATTCACTCCGTAGGGAGTGAAAAATGCTCAATTGCTCCGAGATAGCGAACCAATCAGATTGCTTGAAACAGCAAGATCACTGAGTGAGTATATACTAATCACTGATATTCACCGATATTCACCTCGCCTTCGGGGAATAATTGTTGATTATTACTAAATTATATGAAAATGACACTGCGGGCACAAAGTCAGTATCATAATTAAAAATGTATCTTTTCATGTGATTTCGACACTCACTACACTTAATTATAAATTTTAATAAAGGGCTGTGTCAAGGCAGTGCCGTTCATTTCGTGCGTTAACCCAGAAATTATCTTTAAACAACACAAATCAAAGCTCCGTGGCAACAAAAATGTCTGTCGAGCATACATATAAACGTTAATTACAAAAAACACAGATAGCGAATTTTGAAAAAACTGTAGGCCTGAAAAGTTTTCAAAAACCCTAATGGCATTGCAATCAGTTTTAAGGCTTTTAAAAATTATTTTCCCTCCTCTTTTATTTCGCTGTTTTACTGAAAGCTTCCTTTAATGTTTTAAGTACTTATTTTTAATATGTTTCTCTTGATTTCGCGACACAGCCCTCTTAAGTGTTGATTGAAGCAGAATTCCTTAAATTCATATCCCCAGCAAATAAGGATTACCGTTCGGTTGCGATGCATCCACACGAACATCTATTGCTTTATGCGTCAACTGCTTTGTTGTTGTTACATTGTTACAACTGACCCCCTTACAACAATCGAGATCGCACTTCAATAGGTACCAAGCCTCGGTAGCTCTCAAGTAACCAGCAAGAACAAAACAGGCAGCTTTCTTATCTGAAAAATGAACGAATGAATGAATGAATGAATGAATGATTATTTTAGTAAATGTATAAAATAAATCTACAAACTCTCGTTTTCTTCAGATAAAATTGGTGGTTTTGACTGATTCGTCAAGATGTAACAATATACTGAAATTTATGTTTTTTTCCCTCGATAGATTTGAAAGTGAATAATATTCCCTGTGAGTTAAACATAAAAGGGTGACTTTAAAGGACTAAACTCCTCTTCATTAGTGTTCGTTTTATTTTTTTTGTATGGAATGTTTATCATTAATAGTTTGCTGTGCGTGCGGAATATGTTTCTACGTGTTAGTTAACTGATTTAGTGTAATTTACTCGTTTTCACTATGTCTTGCAAGTATTAAGACCAGTTTATAAGTTATTTTGAGTTTTTGTTTTTGGTGTGTTCGCTTCAAAGCAGTTCAAATCCTACGCCAAGAGCAGTTCTGATTCTTCTCCTTCTTCATCTTCGACGCTTTCAATGCAGTCTTCGTTATAATCTTCATGTGTCTTTCTTAGTCCCAGCTCCGAAACAAATGTAAGTGTTGCTTTCTATCGTTTTCCGTTTCAAGATTGGCTCGCTTCAGTTAGTAATGTTCTCTGTTTGCTTGTATTTTAGTTTTAACCGCTTCTCCGTCTACTTCTGAACCAATAAAGTGTGTTAAGGCTCGGAATTTATGCTGGAGTTATTGGGTGTCTCGAAAACGAAGACCATCAGACCCTACGACCCTTAGACCATAAGACCCCGAAAAACTCGAAAAAAGTAACCCAAAAGCCTTCAATTTGACTAATCCTAAGCCAAAAGTTGGTTTTTAGGTCTGGCGTGTCACAGGGTCAATATATACATCCGACGGGAAATGAAAATGTCCAGCCACACGTGGAGTGTAGTTAATCCGTTAAATATGGCGGATCACCCAGCTTTCACTTTGAAACAAGTTGAAGAGAACGGAGGACTTGAAATTCGCTTGAGATAACTAAAAAAGCCAATTTTAGGCCTATTGTTAGCCAAATCGAGGGTTTTGGGTTACTTTTTCGAGTTTTCGGGGTCTTAGGGTCTTCGTTTTCGAGACACCCGGAGTTACTTTTCCTCTCGTGGAAGTTACAGGTGACCTTTGACTCATGCTTTGTGCTTGCCACCGCACATGTGCCCCAAGCTCAGTGTTAGGGAAAGCCAACATGGCCGACAAAAAATATAAGGATTTGCATGGGAATCCTGATAAAAGGCTTAGGAAGATATTTATTTCAAAAATTCCCACGCGAATTTCAGAAAGAGAAATTGAAAAATGGCTCAAATCGCGTTGAATCTGGAAAATAACCACACAGGAAGGAAGCTACCCACAATGGCAATAAGGTAAGGCTTTGTAATTGAGAATTTTTGTCATATAATTATTATCTTAAGAGATTCCTGAACGTTGAATGGTATCCCTGTGCAGGACCGATTTTATGGGTTCTTGGTGCTGTGATCGCAAAAGAAATTTGCAGCATGCCTCCGCCCTACGCTCCGAGAGAGATTGTAATAAGGTTCGGTGAAGGGCCTCAGCGAAACTCATATCAGGGAGCATAATGCGCAGAGCTTTTCTTTGTACTGACTCGATGACATCGTCAAGGTACTCCGGCAGTGCAGCCCACACAGGGGACGCATACTCGAGTACGGACCTGCGCAGAATATCTTAACAAGGTCATCGACACCCAGGCCAGATTTGTTAAGAATGCGCAGCTCATATAGGCGTTTGTTTACCTTCTTGAACAGGTAGTCTATGTGAGTGTTCCATGTAAGATCATCACTAACATGAACTCCTACGATCTTATAACTATTTACGCGCTTAACTGCAGAACCCATGAGTTTTAATTCGCCAAATGGCGCTTGTTGGAACTGTAAGGAGTTGATGATGAGCTCGCCGCACTTCGTGGGATTGGGGCGCATACCACGCTCAGACGCGAAGTGACAAATGTCAGTGGCAACGTACGGTAAATAGCTTGGTGAGCACCGAGGGATGACTTCATAAACAGTTGTGTCGTCTACATACTTTACGCGGTACTGGGCCTTTACATTGATTTTAGTGAAGAGTACTGTTAAGCCCACAAGAGAGATTTTAATTTTAGAAATGTGAGCTTAATATTGGCCTACAGTTAAATTCTTGGGAAAATGTTTGCCTCATCATGACCAGCCCCTCCACATACTCCCTCTCCTAGATTCCCGTGCCTTTTTATCCTTTTATCCTTTTTCTATCCTTCATTTGAAAAACTTGGCAGCTTTGGTAGAACAATGTGGTAACAAAACTCGAATCAATCGAATTATAGCTGACTTGAGGTTATATTTACAACAAGCTGAAGAACTTAATGTTGAATATTTATCGTTTGTACCTGGAAATGAACTCGATAAAATACTTGAATGGTATGATGTGGAGGTTTTTCGAGTTAACGAAGCATTAGATGAAGCACTGGTATATTTGGAGGAGCGTGCGAACGAGGAAGAGACGGTATCGAGTTCGACACTTAGTGTAAAATCAGTGAAATCCAGAGCTTCGCACAGGAGTGGTAAGGGTTCAGTTAAGGTGGTCAAAGCAAGAGCAGCAGGGGCTCAAGCGTACCCCAGAAAGCAAAGCAAATAGAAAAAGAAAAATTGCGAGAGTTTGAAAGTCAGGTTGAGCTGCAAAGGAAACTGTTGAAAGCTAAGGACGATGCAGAGAGAGTGCGGTTGGAAGCAGAGCTTGAATTGGAGAGGCAACTTTCGATGTCTGAAGAAGCGTATAAAACAAGGCTACTGGAAGCCGAAGCAATTGTTGGGTGCAAACTCAACATGTAAATTTCCTTGTAACCGGAAGTAAATGTAACGATATCTTGTAACACCAGGTTGAGGCAGATTGCATCAGCCCACATGGTGAATGTTGTGGAAGAAATCTATGTTGGAATAAAACTGAATTGTGTTTTTACCTGAAGTTTGTCTTATCCACCAAGAAGCATGGCCACACTCGCAACAGGTTATGGGCCCAGTCGACGACTAATGTTTGATGGTGACGAAACGAAATACGAGCTTTGGGAAATTAAGTTCCTTGGATTTATGCGACTACACAAGTTGCACGATGTTATCCTAGCAGAAGGCGAGCTAGATGAGGAAAATAGGGTCAAGAACATTGATGCTTTCGCTCAACTAATCCAGTGTTTAGATGACCGTAGCCTATCCTTGGTCATGAGAGATGCGAAGAGCTCTACAAATACTGAGGAATCATTACATGGGCAAAAGCAAACCACGTGTTCTTGCGCTCTACACCGAACTTACTTCACTGCAAAAAGGCCATGCTGAGAGTATTACGGATTATGTATTACGGGCCGAAACCGCAGCTGCATCACTGAAATCGGCCGACGAGATAGTCAGTGACAGCCTTTTGATTGCTATGGTGTTAAAAGGCTTACCTGAGGAATATAAAACGTTTTCAGCCATTGTTTCGCAGCGCGATGAAAAGGAAGACAAGATGAAGTTCCAAGAGTTCAAGATCGCACTGAGGAGCTACGAAGAGACGGAGAAATCACGTACCCCATCACAAACTGGCGAAGACAGCGTCATGAACTGTAAAAAGAAGAACTCACCGCCAAAAGCCACTGTGACATGCTATTCCTGTGGCCAGCTTGGACACAAATCGCCAGAGTGCCGGTCTAAGGACAAGAAGAATCCTAAGAAAGAAAACAACCGATGGTGCAGCCACTGCAGATCGAAGACTCACAATACGGAAGTATGTCGCAAGAAAGACACTGCAAAAACCGTGAGTGATGATAACAAGGACGCTTCGTTTGCGTTCAAAGTGACTGTGGACAATTTTAATACCATTAGAGATAACTCTTTGTTAGTTGACACTGGAGCTACTGCTCACATTCTTAATGACAAAGCTAAGTTTTTGAATTTTGATGACAAGTTTAACCCCGTGAACCATTACATAGAATTAGCGGATGGTAGTAGAGCATGCGGTATTGTATCTTCCAAGGGCAGAGCAAAAGTTCATCTACATGATTTAGAGGTATGGCACAAAATACTGGGGCACTGCAATATGAATGATGTGTTCAAATTAGAGAATGTAGTTGAGGGGATGAAAATTACCACAAAGGGTAAGCTTGAATGTGACACTTGTGTGCAAGGGAAAATTTCCCAATATCGAAATAGGGAGCCAGACTGTCGTGCATCTTCACCCCTACAGTTAGTCCACAGTGACCTAGCAGGTCCTATCACTCCAGAATCAAAAGATGGTCACAAGTATGCAATGGTATTTGTAGATGACTATTCAGGTGCTCTCGGAGTATATTTTCTCAAAAATAAGAGTGATGCTGTTAAGGCAACTGAACAATTCTTGGCTGATACTGCACCGTATGGTACAGTGAAACGATTGCGATCCGACAATGGGGGTGAATACATTAGTGAAGAATTCAAATCCCTTCTGTTGAAAAACCACATTAAGCATGAACTTTCAGCTCCCTACTCACCCCATCAAAATGGAACGGCTGAAAGAGCCTGGAGATCACTTTTTGATATGGCTAGATGCCTGCTAATTGATGCAGAATTACCCAAGCAGCTGTGGACATATGCTGTCATGACATCAGCTTATATACGGAACAGATGTTACAACCCCAGAACAGGTAAAACCCCCTATGAGTACTTGACGGGTATCAAACCCAATTTGTCTAACATGCATGCATTTGGTACTGTGTGCTATGCTTATGTTCAAAACAAAACCAAATTAGACCCTAGGGCTGAGAAAGGTATTTTCGTTGGTTATGACAGGTCTAGTCCTGCATTTCTTGTTTATTACCCTGATCAAAACAATGTCAAGAAAATCCGATGCGTCAAGTTCACTGAGAAGTTTGACAGTTTTGATGAAAATGTGAACTTACTACCTGATTCTGTTAAAGCAGCAGAACCTGAAATGCCAAAACCAGAAAATGGGCAGGAAAGTACAAGGCGTTACCCCAGTAGAGATCGTGCTAGACCAAAGTATCTTGATGACTATGGAACTGGTGAGGAACTTGACAATGCAGTTGATGATGCTGCAAATCGCACAGTTGATTTCTGTTACAGAGTAAGTAATGTTCCAAAGTCCTACCAAGATGCTATCTCATCTTTAGAGTCCAGTAAGTGGAGAGAAGCAATGAATGAGGAGTTAGATGCATTATGGGACAATGAAACATTTGAGCTCACTCCTTTACCAGAGGGTAGAACCTCAGTGGGGGGGAAGTGGGTGTATGCAATAAAACTAGATCCCAATGGGGAGGAAAAGTACAAGGCACGGTTTGTTGCTAAGGGCTACTCCCAAGTCCCAGGTATAGATTACCATGAAACTTTTTCACCAACTGTTCGTATAACTTCAGTTCGTATACTAATGCAGTTAGCAATTCAGATGGGTATGGTAGTACATCAGATGGATGTTAAGACGGCCTATTTAAATGCTCCCATCGACTGTGAGTTATACATAGAGCAACCTGAAGGTTATGAGAGAAAAGGCCCCAATGGTCAAGAGCTTGTATGTAAACTAAAGAAATCCTTATATGGCCTGAAACAGAGTGGTCGGAATTGGAATTGTTTGTTGCATGGTTATTTAACGAAAGAAAGGTTTATACAGTCCCTAGCTGATCCATGTGTTTATGTTAAGAGTACTGAATTTGGCCTAGTAATTGCAATTGTATGGGTCGATGACATCATTATTGCAGGTAGTAACACTGATGTGTTGAAAAAGGCCAAAGAGTCTCTTATGATGAGATTCAAAATGAAAGACCTAGGTGTTTTATCATGGTTTCTAAGTATCCAATTCAAGTGTGGAAAGGATTGTATTGAAATGAATCAAAGAAAGTTTGTGGAAAAGATTCTGGAAAGGTTCAACATGTCTGATTGCAAGCCAAAAGCAGTTCCATGCGAGCTGGGCGCTAACAAAACCAGTGCAGTCAATGAAAGCAAATTTGAAAATGTAAAACTGTATCGTGAAATTGTTGGAAGTTTAATTTAACTCATGACTTGCACAAGACCCGATTTGTGTTATGTTGTGACATATCTATCCCAACATCTGTCAAAGCCAATGAAATCGCATTATGGGATGGCTAAGCAAATGCTGAGGTATTTAAAGGGTACTAATGACAGATGCTTAAAGTTTGTTAAGGGAACGCAGCTGAAACTAGTGGGATATAGTGATTCAGACTGGGCTATGTCTGATGATAGACGTAGCATTAGTGGTTATGCATTCAAGTTATGTGATGAGAGCTCACTGATTTCGTGGAAAAGCAGAAAACAATCCATTGTAGCATTGTCCTCATGTGAAGCTGAATATGTAGCTTTAGCCACTGCTACACAAGAGGCTAAATTTCTTAGGCAACTTTTCGCTGATCTAATGTGTCATCCTTGTAAGAACGTTTGTATATATGTAGATAACCAGGGAACGATTGCATTAGCTAACAATCCTGTACATCACAAAAGATCAAAGCACATTGATGTAAAATATCACTATGTAAGACTGGAGATTCAGAGCGGAGCTGTCAGCTTAACTTATGTGCCTACAGACAAAAATGTTGCTGACGTATTTACCAAGCCTGTAAATAGAGTTAAACTCGATACTCTGTTAGGCTAATGTAGCAAACCCCATGTTGTGTTTGAGTGGGGGTGTTGGGTGCAAACTCAACATGTAAATTTCCTTGTAACCGGAAGTAAATGTAACGATATCTTGTAACACCAGGTTGAGGCAGATTGCATCAGCCCACATGGTGAATGTTGTGGAAGAAATCTATGTTGGAATAAAACTGAATTGTGTTTTTACCTGAAGTTTGTCTTATCCACCAAGAAGCATGGCCACACTCGCAACAGCAATTCGTCTGGACGTTGAGGCTCAAGCTTTAGTATTCGAAGACTGTGGCCAAGAAAGTTTGAAACAACGCCTAAAGGATTTCGAAAAAGAGACTGATCGTATTCCCCTGGAACTCTTACCTACCAATGGAAGTCCTAATGCATCCACATCAACACCAAAACAACCAACTGAGCCTCAGCAGGTAAAAAGTGAAGTTTGGTAACAAATAGGTAACTACGAAATGGGGATCTATTAGCCGATCCAACTCTCAGTACTATTGTTTTGCGGTCGTCTTTGGATTTGTTACCAAAGTTGAAGCTTCACACTTTTGCTGGCGATCCGATCAAGTAGAGTGATTAGATTTCAATGTTTGGGTCAATCATTGATAACGCAGAGGTTTCTAACAACGCTAAGATGCAACACCTACAGAATGCGGTTACTGGTAGAGCAAAGGATGCAATAGCAGGCTATGGTTTCAGTGGAGAACTATATACAGAAGCTCTTCAGAAATTCAATGGAATGGAGGTTTGGAAAGCCTCATGTTGTGGTAAAAGCTTATTTGAACTGTCTATAGAAATGGAGTAAGCTGAGCGACGAGCGTGTACGGGAATTCCGGCGTTTTGCGGATGTTGTATCATATGCTGCAAAAACCTTCAAGCGTCTTGGTTATGATGAAGATTTACATGCTGGAAACAATCTAAATATGGGTTTTGAAAAGTTGTCTCCTTCTCTCTGTATCAAGTGGAAATAGTATAAGAGGTAAAAAGGGTTAACTAATGCTACCCCTTTAAACTTTGAGAAGTAGATTGAAGTCCAAGCTGATGTTCATAAAGATTATGGTACCCGATGAAACAAGCCCCCATCAGTGACATCTGACTTCAAAATTTAGAGGAAGGACTGCCAAAAGTCCATTGATCTACAGTACATTTGCAGCACCTAATGGGATTCAATATTCGCCAAGAAAACACCCTCCTCCAAAAGCAAGTGGTCGATCACGTTTGGTGTTATGTGTCATGGGAGATAAAAGGCATCACGAGCTACAAAGTTGCCCCAAGTTCAAAGCACTATCTCTCCAAGAAAGATTGAAAAAGGTCAAGGAGTACAGATTATGCTTTCGTTGTTTTGGAAGGCATTTGGTCAACAGGTGTGGGTTTATTAAACAGTGTGGCATCAATAGCTGTGCTAAACTGCACAATGAACTGTTGTCGCAGACAACCGCACTTCTCCTTCTCCTCCTCACCACCCTGAAGTACCACTTGAACAACACAGTTACCCAGAGCTTCCAGTGGAAAACTCGAATGTTATGCAGGCTAGCAACAACACACAAGTCTTACTACAAGTGATCCCAGTAACATTCTATGGACCTGGAGGACAAGTTAACACCCATGCCCTCCTAGAGCCTGGAAGTACTTGTTCCCTGATTACAAAGGATATGACCAATCAACTCAGTTTGGACGGCCCATCTAAATCCGTCAATTTGTTTGGTATTCAAGAAACTTCACATCTCAAAACGAAAATAGTGTCCTTCGACATTGGTCCTCTTAATGTACACGCCGTCCGATACCCTGTTGAGAATGCATTGGTTGCTGAAAAACTGAACTTACCCCCTGTGACAGTTAACACAAAAGTTTTTGAGTCTCAGTGGAGTCTTTTGGTAGATCATGAACTAAAGGATATAGATGGAGCAGAGGTAGAGGTTGTGCTTGGTAGTGATGTCAAAGAAATCATCATCCCAAGGGAGATACGCGGACGTCCTAAAGGTTCACCCTTTGGCATTAAAACTAAACTTGGTCGGGTGGTCACTGGCCATCTCCCAGGGTATGCTCGCAATTCGGAGTCTGTTTGCTTTGTTCATGTCAATTCACCTGAAGAGGAACTGTGCGAACTTGTGAAAACTTGGTGGAAGACTGAATCATTTGGTTGAAAGTATGACAGCAAGGAACAACGCTCTAGAGAGGATGAAATGGTTTTGGAGTCTCCAACTAAGACTACCCGCAAGGTCGGTGGCAGCTACGATGTTGGAAGGGTGCAGCTACGTCTTTGCCAGATAACGGAGCCCTCGCCAGAAAGCGCTTAGAATTGTTGGCGAAACGTCTTGAAAGGGATCCACAACTGAAAGCCAATTACACAGAAACCATAGAAAACGACTTGCACAAAGGGTACATCAAGACGTTGGAGGACCAACAATTGACACAACCTGTTACACATGAATGGTATCTCCCACACCATGCTGTGATTCACCCTCATTATCCCAGAAAGATTCGGCGAGTTGGAGATGCAGCAGCCCGGTATCAAGGCACTTCTTTGAATAATTGCTTATTTTCTGGACCAGACCTGTTGAATTCACTAGTTGGCATACTAATGCGTTTTCGTCAAGAGTTGATATCGGTGTCTGCTGATATCAAAGCCATGTTTGCCAGGTCGCAGTCCCTGAAGAGGACCAATCTGTCTTACGTTTCCTCTGGAGGAACAATCCAACAGATAAAGTGGACGCCAAAGTGTTACCAAATGTTCACCTACATGCGCCAATTTCGCACTTAGAAAGATAGCCCAAGATAAATAAAGACTCCTTTCCCTTGGAAGCTGAAACATTTATATGGATGATCTGTTCAAGTCTGTACCGTCCTTGTTGGAGGCATGTAATCTGCAAGCTGGGTAGGTGAAGTTGCTCTCACTTGGTGGATTCAATTTGACTGAGTGGATATCGAATGACAAAGATTTTCTCAATGCAGTCCCCGAGAAAGAACGAGCGCAGTCCGTGCGAAGTATTGGATATGGAGATACCTTGCCTACTGAGAGAGGTCTGGGAGTCACCTGGGATTGTCCAATATGAGACTTTCATTAAAATGGCCTTCAAACTTAGTAGGTCAGGTCTTCTAGTAATTATTTCTAATGCCGGCAACACGATTTCGGTGTTATTTGACATATCTGACATAGGTACCCTTCCACTACTATATAAAATGACAAGGTTGGAGGCGTTATTTCGAAACAACCCTTGAATCTGGAGCAAAAAGTGCGCATAAAATCCCTCGAACGATAAATTTTCTATCGCGGAGCTACGCTAGGATAATTTTGCCTTTGATATGTGCCAAATCGCTCAGCCCAACTGGGAACGAGAGCGATCATCGAAATGGCCCCTTTATATAGTAGTGGAAAGGTACCAATGTCAAATGTGTCAAATAACAGCGAAATCGCATTGAAGACATTGGAAATAATTACTAGAAGACGTGTTCTAAGTTTCGAGGCCATTTTATTGTTATTTATACCAAGACTACAGACCTCTTTCATACTTGCGGCCAAATAAAACATTCTTTTGCTTTAATGCTAAGCCTTTCTAGCCTCGCTACGATGAGCAAATTTCAAAAGCATATTTGTTTCAAGATGAGGGCAATTTGTCTAACTAACATAAATACAAAGGAATGTAAAGGTTGCCATCATTTATGAAAATGGTCTATTGTGCAGAAATCTCTCCCTCGCAACTACTGTTTTTAAACTGCCACTTGCAGAGCCTGGGTCACCTGTGGTTGAAGAAGAAAATTGCGAAGTAGCGAGAAGTTGTAAGTTGGGAGAAATGGTCGGAGTTATCCTTCCATTATGAAATGTCTACGATCAAATCAAAATACCAAGAGTGGAAAGAAGATTCTTACCCGTGCAGTCAAAGCATCCCTTAAAGGTGTCCCTCTTTACACGGCCACTATAATCTGTATAACTTATTGCTGCAGTACCACAATGGGATGTTCCGAGGGAGTACTGATCACAAGTTTGATTTCTCCAAAGGTACCTGGATGAACATGTCCCGAGGCACGAATAGCATGGCTCTGGATCTGCAACCGGAAAGAAAACATTACTCGCATTTAGTGAATTCGTCATACTTTATGATCAGCCCTCACTAGGTGAAAACAACAGCTTTCATAAAATACTTTGATCATTACCTGTCAGTTGAGTAATATTTACAAGAATATTCACTCGGTTATGACTGGAATGGATACTCCAAAATTAGGTGAGACACTTCTTGACACATATACAGATGTAACATTTGATAACGTTACGTGGCAATACCTGACAACCTCAGCGTTAACCCGCTTTGGCAGATAAACAACACTCTGTTTAGGCAGTGAATAACTGCTGGGTTAGGCACTGATCGCTAGTGATTAGGTCTCAGCGCCGACTCGACATGGTTAGCTTTTATAAATTGTTCCGGTGACAGCATATAAATTTGCTAAAAATTGCCTCTTTTTAGTGAAGTCGTTTGGCACTTTATATTCCCAAAACCAAGTGTCTTACCTTATTTTGGAGTACGATTATAGCCACGATTATTTTATATTTTCACAGCTCTTTCATGTGTATATACATGACGTTTTTACATCAAATCCCCGCAAGCAAATCTTAGGTGGTGATGACGCTAGAAAGAAATGGCCGCGAGGGTACATGGAAAGATGACGTCACCGTCAAGAGAGAGTCTGGGATGATAAGGGAAATATTCAAAACAATTGTACGCGGACAGGACCCACCATACATCGAAAAAAATGGAGGAATCATTTTGTACCCCATCCCTCCCACCTTAAAAGGTGGTCTCTTGGTTGTATAACCTCCTCTCTATCAAGAGTAAGCACTGACGAAAAGATTCAAACCTCGCTATGCTGACTTCCTGTCGAAACAAGCCTCATGCAGACAGGTTATTAATGCTTCATTTCCAGTATTCATGTCAATCATTTTTGTTCATGAGGTTCATCAGGTAGATGGTGTCTTGTATACCACCCCTCCCCTTAAACAAGGTGGGTCCTCTTCGATTACACTTGTTTTGACCATTTCCCTAACAGAGAGTTTTAACTTTAAGGAAGAGCAACGACGACGGCTACGGCAACGACATCACCACAAAGCAAGCTGGAATACATGGTAGCAGAAGGTGGAGTAGCTTTAGTGGTACAATAATACACAGAGCTTATCCGAACCTAGTGGAGAAAATATGGCATCAGGATATGCGTTACCACCGCCACCCGCTCTCGAGATTCACAATCCAAACGCCTTAGAGAAATGAAAGAAGTTCCTGCTAGCATGGGAAAATTACGCTCTTGCCACAGAGCTCACTAAAAGGGCAGAGGGAGTGCAGGTCGGCACCCTTCTCACGGTGATCGGCGAAGAAGCGCGAGAGGTGTACGCAACGTTCAACGACTGGGAAAATGATGGTGATGAGAAAAAGATCAAACCAGTATTAAAGAAATTCGGAGAATATTGCGAACCACGCAAGAATATCCCTATCGAGAGGTTCACCGTAGAGTGCAAGAGCCCGGAGAAACGTATGATCAGTACCGCACAGCGCTGCGAAAGCTAGCCGATAGTTGCAATTTCGAAGAGATTGCCCCGGAAGAGATACTGCGCGATCGATTGGTATTTGGCATTCGTGACAACAAAGTCAGGGAACGATTGTTGAGAGAGACGAAGCTTACACTTGACAAAACTGATGAGATTTGCAGAGCATCTGAGAGCATGCTGGCCCAGATGAAAATCGTCGGAAACTGCGATGGAACTACAGTAAATGCCTTGGGAAAAGGCAGTAAAAGCCAAATTAGCGACAGACGAAGATTCAAAAAACGCCTAAAGGAATCCACCAAAGAATGCGGGAACTGCGGTACCGAACATGACCGCAAGAAGAGAAAATTATGCCCAGCTTACATCAAGACGTGTCGGAAATGTGGAAAGCTGTCACATTTTGCGGTCAAATGCCGCAGCAAGAAAAAAAGACGGCAAAGACAGCGACACACGCAAACTTGTCCGAGCTGTTGACAACCTAGATAGTGATTCGGAAGTGTTTTATGCAGATCATATCTCAGCGACCTCGATGACTCTCAGTTAGTAACCCTCAACCTAGAGTCTGGAAATTATCTGCGTTTTCAGCCTGACACTAAAGCGCAATGCAACGTTATTCCAGTGGAATTATACTGGAAAGCCACAAAGGACTATGAACTTGATCGCGTGACGCCTTTGAACACTCATTTCACGGCCTACGGAGGCTCTAAGCTGACAGGTGTGGGTCAACTTCGTATCCCGCGTGTGGCTTGACAATTTTAAATGTCAACTGGATTGCAAACTTGTTGACCACAACGCCATCCGACCCCTCCTTGGAAGAGAGGCCTGTGTGGGCATGAAGATAATTAAGTACGTCGACAATGATGAGCTAAACAAACTTCAAACAGGAAATGCTTCAGTGTATGCTGTGGAAAGCACACACGCGAACAAAACGTGTGCTGCCATCAGCAAAGAAACATTAATAGAGCAATATCCAGAAGTCTTCAGTGAAGGAGTCGGAAAACTGGCCGGTGAATATCACATTAGAATTGACAGCAGCACAGATCCCGTACAGCATGCCACTCGTCGCGATCGTGTACCAGTGGCACTTAGAACAAAGGTCAAAGAAACACTGGAAGATCTTGAGAAACAGGAAATTGTCACACCCGTGACCTCGCCACAAACAGCACAACAAGATGCATTAGAAGCTTTGGAGAGAGCAGTTGCTGACACACCAGTCTTGCGTTACTACAACCTGGAGGAGGAAGTGACGCTTCAGTGTGATGCCTCTCAGTTCGGGTTAGGTGCTGCCTTGTTGCAGAATGGACAGCCCGTAGCCTATGCATCGAGAGCCATGTACGACGCAGAAACACGTTATGCTCAGATCGAAAAGGAACTGCTCGCGATTGTTTTCGCGTGGGAACGTTTCGAGTCCTACGTGTATGGTCGTGATGTGATACGAGTGGAGAGCGACCATAAGCCATCAGAAGCAATCTTTTCGAAGCCACTTAATTAAGCGCCCAAATGACTGCAGCGAATGTTGTTGAGGCTGCAAAATACAACCTACACGTTGTTTACGAAAAAGGAACACAGATGTTCCTGGCTGATACTTTAAGCAGAGCGTTCCTGCATGAGATCAACGCATGTAACTTCAACAAAGAATTTGACGACGTTGATCATCAAGCCTTCCTACCAGTCAGCGCCAGCCGCTGTCAGCAGATCCAGCACGCATCTGCTGATGACCCAGTCCAGCAGCAACTACGGACAACCATACCCGAAGGATGGCCATAGAGTCGTTCAGACCTCCCTGAACCGCTTTACCCGTACTTCGACATGAGAGACCTCCTGACGGGCCAGAAAGATCTTGTTTTTAAGGGTCAATGTCTTGTGGTACCAGCCAGCCTACGCAAGGAGCTTATGGCAGTTGTGCACACCTCAAACATCGGCATTGAAGGGTTTATCCGCAGAGCACGCGACACTCTCTATTGGCCTCGCATGGCAACTGAACTGAGGGAGTACATCTCCAAGCAATAAAATGATAAAAAAGCAGTAACTTAGTAAATTATAAATTCAAATGCAAAAGCAAATTAAACTACAAATTAAAATAGCGCTTAAAAAGGTAAGTTTTAAGATTGCTTTTAAAAGATGTAAGATTTGGACTACATTTTACATTTTCTGGAAGACTATTCCAAAGTTTAGGAGCGCAAACCGAAAAAGCCCGATCACCATAAAATTTTAACCTCGGTCTACGATCCACTAACAAGTTCATGGTTAAAGATCGTAAACCCCTAGATGGCTTGTAAGTTTGTAACAGATCACGAATATAGCTAGGACTTAAATTATTTAAAGCTTTAAAAGTTAAAAGTAAGATTTTAAAAATAATCCTCTGCTCCACGGGAAGCCAGTGTAGTTCTCTCAGTAAAGGAGTTATACGTTCATGTTTAGCACCACATAGGATCAGACGCGCTGCACAGTTCTGAACTAACTGAAGTCTATGAATCAAGTGTTTCGGAAGTCCGTATAAGAGAGAGTTACAATTGTCCAATCTACACATTACGAAAGCATGCACTAACATTTTGGTGTTATCAGCTGACAAAAACGCCCTAATACGAGAGATATTACGAATGTGAAAAAAGGCTGATTTACAGATGGCAGTAACTTGACGATCCATGTTCAGTTTATTGTCAAAAATTACACCTATGTTGCTGGCAAACTGAGAGGGTTTAATAGCTGACCCATCAACCGCTGTGAAAGAGAGGAGCTGAGAGACTGGACGGTGCCCTGATCCAATGACCAAAAGCTCTGTCTTGTCACCATTAAGCTTAAGTTTGTTCAGGGACATCCATGTTGCAATATCACGTAAACATGCTTCAATTCTGGGCATAACAACAGGCGAATCAGAGTCGAACGAAAAATAAACCTGAGAATCATCAGCGTAGAAATGAAAGTTCATATTATGTCTTCTTATAACCTCACCAATAGGGGACGTATACAAGAGATATAAAATAGGGCCAAGAACAGAACCTTGGGGAACACCGTAGATTAGATCAGACCTGGTGGAACTGGTTCCATTCACGCAGACAAATTGACAAGCTAGGTAGGATTTGAACCAAGCGAAGACCCTTCCCTTGATACCAAATCGCATCTTCACTCTGTCAAGTAGTAAACTGTGATCAACAGTGTCAAAAGCTGCTGATAAATCTAGCAGGCGCTAAGTTATATTTTAAAGAATACATCCTGCAGTATTTTTCAACGCCTTTCTCGTATAATTTCCATTCGTGGATGTGCATGGCGCATTGTAGGATTTTTCAAGTTCAAGTTCCTTTTGTTCGGTGCGCTTTTTGTGGATAGGCCGATTGATTTTGTCATGCAAGAGCTACATAACTGCAGAACACCTATGTCTATGCAAGTCGCAATTGAACTAATGAAGAAGGCTTGAAAATTTTGAAGGAGAAGGCGTAGCTCAGTTGGTTAGTGCGCAGCTTTTGGAGCAAGAGGTCTCCGGTTCGATCCTCGGTGACTTCAACGTCTGTTTCGACTTTCCTTTGATCAGTGTAGCTATAGCTTTAAATATCTGCAAAACGGAGCATAGTTACTCCGGGCTTCCATTGATACCACCGACGTTAAATAAAATGACTTTACCTTTATGTTTTAGCTAGACAACGACATTTATAGGGAATTCACATGTTGCGCAATAGGGCAAATACTATTTTATCCAAAAACCGCTATAGATTTGCGTTGAGAGTTAGTTTCTATTAGCGACCACACGAAAACAAATGACAATTATTCAAAATACTAAAAAAACCCAAACAATTTAAAACCTCTTAAGCTCTTGTTTTTTGCTTATTTAGTTGTTTAGTTTGCATTCAATCACAGCGTGTCATTGTATGAGTTAGCCCCCTGTCGCCACCGCTAATTTCCCTTTCGTAAACAAGCAATGCCATTTTTGACTGTCGATGCCTTTTTTTAGTAACCAAGCCTTTTTATTCGGTTAGCTTTCAATAAATTGTTAGGATTTCCTTCATTTCATATGTTTTGGTAGCGAAGAGGTTAAGTGCAATTTCTCGTAAGCCATTGAAGCAAGATCGACATCGTTCGATCAACTTTTTCTAATTTTTTTTCTAATTTTTTTCTAAGGTTTTTTTTTTTGTTATTATTATTTTTAATTCTAAGTGACATACGCTGCTAATCTGGTCGTATATTATGTTTTTTTTTGTTCTCATTTGCAAACGACAAACTTAGAGACAAAATTGTTCTAAGTTTCGTCCAAATGGCATCGCTTGTTTACGAAAGGGAAAATTGCGTCGCCACCAACTAATTGTTGGGTTGGGGAGGGGAAGTAAGGTGGAAATCACCGCCGGTAAGAGAAATTAGTCATAGGCAGTAGGATCTAATGAATAGGAGATTGCCTTTCCCATACAAGCCCTATCAGTCAACCTTTGCGCGTATCTTTCCCTAACCCTAATCCTAAAAATAGAAAGATGTATGTGCAAAGGTTGATTAAAGATTAATGCGTATAGGAAGACTCCTACTCGTGGGCTCCTGTACAAACAACAACAACAACAAACAACTTTTATTGTTATATAGCTGAGTTTTTCCCCCAGCAGCGCACTCTCTCATTGGTTACTTCGAGGTCACATGACATCTAACAATAAAACTGTTTCGCGCCAAAAGTCTCTTAGCGGGCAACAGTGCAAAATCTATGACGTCAGAGGATAACAGTACACTGTCACTCGCGAATGTTGACCGACGACCGCCGTTGTTGTTGCCATTGCACGTTTTTCTTTTTGTGCTATATAACAAATCACTTACTGACTGGTGCCGAGGGAAACAGTTCATTTTGTTTCCCTCGAATCTCAATGTTTTCCTCGGCTGTGCCTCGGGAAAACATTGAGATTCTCGGGAAACAAAGTGAACTGTTTTCCTCGGGACCAGTCATTAAGTGTTTATTATTACACCTTTTTCTACTATTTCCCCCTAGCTAAGGAAAGGTAATTATACAAATTGTAGAGACTACAAAAAAACAAAAAAAACAAAAAACAACAACAACAACAACAACAACAACAAGAGATACACACATTTAAGAACTAAGACAAAAAATAAGCGCAAATAAAGGCAGTCGTTGTTATAATTTTACTTACTGGATTGAGTTTTAAGAAGAACTCTTTTTGCTTTGGCAGGGAAAGTAAGTGTTAAGATCTTTTGAGCTATACACTGTAGTTGGAAGATCTTGCCAAAGACCAACTACAATTGAAGATACAGATTGTTTTCCAATGCATGTTGGTTCCTGTGCATAACTATGAATATCATTAGCATACTAAAAAAAAAAAAGTTATCAAAGATGTTTGGTAGTGCTTTGCAATAAAAACGATGTGCAAATTTAAGTGCTTGCCACTTAAAAATAGAAGTAACTGATAGGATACTTAAGAGGTTCATAAGGGGAAAAGCACTTTCGGTGCTCTTTCCGCGAGTAGGTGCTGTGTTTTGTCTTGTTTGTACTTTTTAAATTTGAGTTTTAAACACACTTCCCCAAGAATGGCATAAGATATGTAGGAATGGACAAGACTATGATAAAGTTGAACAGACTTAACTGATTAGAGTGTAATGTAAAGTGCTAGTCTTGTACACCATATTAAAACCATGTGAGCGCTTACTTAGCCCTACAAATGAAAATGGGCCAACACAAGGACAGAAGAAAACTCTGACCAGGGTGGGAATGAACCCACGACCACCGGGTTAGCTCACCGCTACTCTACCGACTGAGTTACAAGGTCAGAAATGTAAGTTTGCAACGTTTATGGGATTTAAAAGCGTGGCTGGAACAGGTTGGGCTAGTTGACTTCGACTTAAACAGCTTTCTTGTTTGATGTGCCTTAAACGTTTACTTAAAAAGAGAAAAAAAAGAGAGACAAAACTCGTACTTGATCTCTATCAGTATTCACAGACACGATAATTCATATTGGAGGCTTTACGAAAGGTGCAGGTACAGAATATATAGCCTTCCCACAGATGACTCCAGTTAATAATCAGCACAACAGAGCATAGATCTTTACAGGGAATTACACAAGAAGTGTATTTTAAACATTTTCCAGCAATAAAGACATAATTCTCTTTGCGAAGGGCATTTTTTGGGGGAATTAGCCGTCTTTTGTATTTTCCCCAATAACCCTAGTAACCGTTTCCATGGAAACGGAAGTGCTACCTTAAAAACAGTTCGATAAATTCAGATAATGGAGTTATATCACCTCTCCAAATTTCAAGAGGCTGGCATTAATAACTTCAGAGATATTATTATTTTCTTCCCCAGTTAGGTCATTGAGATAAAACTCAGCCCGTATTGTACCACTCCCACCCCCCGTAAAAAAACATGCCGTAGCAGATCCCTGATCCCTCATTTTACGAGTACGACCGGCCTAGAAATGTTCCAGAGGTATCAGTCTATCATAATTTTGTGTAGAGGGTGCGCAACAAAAACATTATTTAGGGCCTATTTTGAGATCTGCTCCTCGACTATTACGGCCTGCTCCCGTCTGACCTTGTAGCTCAGTCGCGTAGAGCAGCGATGATCTAACCCGAAGGTCATGGGTTCAATTCTCACCCTGATCAGAGTTTTTCTCTGTCTTAGTGTGGGCCCATTTTCTTTAGAAGGGCTAACGCTCACATGGTTCATATGGGGTACAAAACTAGCACTTTCCATTACACTCTAATCAGTTAAGTCTGTTGAAATTAAGTGTTACACGGCCAGCGTTTGTAAAAACCTAACCCCTTGTTGTACTTGCACGCGCACATGTTCATTGCTTTGACTTTAACATCTTCAGTTCCCACGCCCTGCTCCCGTTTGACCTTGTAGCTCAGTCGGCACTATGTTTGGACAACTCTCATAATAACGGATCTACACCAAAAATGTATATTTCAAATTAAACCAACAAGTTTAACCACCTACCAAGGAAGCGTACTTACAGACTACTTGAGAAACTGTTAGGATAATTGCCGCAAGCAAAAGCATCACTGTAACCCTAAGAGAGAAATAACCGGCACAGATCAATGGCACCCAATGATAATTTTCGGTGATATGTGTTCGAGGGAGTCAAACTGTTCTAAGAATTTTGGTCCTACGTTGCCAAGCAGCTACAGAATTCTGACTAAAACATCACCTAAAAGTTTCAAAACCAGGGAAACGTAGTTCCTTGACTTTTTCGGAAAGGATATGTTTGCAATTTTTGGCACTTAAAAGGGTCATCTAGAAGTTTCGGATAAGCGAATGGTTCGCTGGGAAGGCCACGTTCAGCTAGCAATTTCTGAAATGAAGTCTGACACATAAATTCCGAACACTGAGATCAAATTCAAGGTGATAAAAATATCACTTTAGACAGTCTTTATACATTACAAGGAGCCTTGAAATATCTCTCAAAGGCTTTTGGCGTAATTTGCTCGTTGGGTGCTCTTGACAGATCTACGGCATGCCAATAGACCAATTTTGATCTATTAAAATTCAGTCCTAAACAAAAGACATACAATACAATACATACTTTTTTGACCACTCCCCATAGAGACTTTTCAGGGGCAATGAAACAAAATCAACGAAACGACGAAACAGAACAACAACAACAACAACAACAACAACTGTTCAGAATCCCAACTGGGCGGAGGCAAACCTGTTGGCTACTTACAAGTGCAGCTGAGACGTTGAACCAGGGAATACTAGGAACAAATTCAGCAAGTCGTCAGAGGCGGTCTTGAACCCCTTAAGGCAAGCGCCCTAACCACTGAGACACACTGCCGCAGGCATCATCTCGAGGCTCTGGGGAATAAACTCATACAAATCCTTCTATTTATTCCCCAGAGCCTCGAGATGATGCCTTTTGTTTAGGACTGAATTTTAATATATCAAAATTGGTCTATTTAGCTAGGTCTTTCTGCAGGTACCGAAAAGCATAGTGTTTTTGGTCAATTGGGATTAGTCTTTATTTGGAGTTGTTTTGTTTTCTGTCTTTTGTTTCTTTTGTTGTACGTATACGTAATTTCTGCTCCGCTACCCGCAGAAGCTAACTAATTACTTGCATTTCAGTTCACTTTCCAACCCACCTCTATACCTTTGAAATGACGATTATCGACAATTCCTAATTTTCTTTTTATTGACTATTATCGTCAAATGAGGACATTTAGTGCTTGATAGGGATTATGGGAAATGAATATCTATGTGAAACCCGAACCCCAATGCCTGAACTCGCAGGTCTCGATCGAACCTGGGAACTACCACATCTCTCCAAACCATTTATTTTTTACATGTCAATATATTTTTATTCCGAATGCTGCTGAAAAGAAACAAGTTTAAACGGGAGAAAATGTCGATTACCAAACTTCAAGAAGGTTAGCATGTAGTTTTAAACAAAAGAAAATGTAAAGCGCCATGGACAATTAATGGAAGATGGCGCTATATAAATGTATATTTATTTATTTATTTATCCGGTTAGTGCAGCTGATTTTCTCTTATTCTGCCCAAATTCTGCTCGAAAATCCCTTATTCTGCCGGCAGAATGCTCTCCTTAAAAACCGCTTGTTCTTCTAGAAATTCTGCCGGCAGAGTTTATCCAAGACTACTGAAGGGTCAAAACCAAGCAGTTGTGTCAGCTTCAGTTGTGTGCCACTTTCTCTCTTCCTCCCTCTCGCTTCTCACCAAAAAGGAAAGCATGATACTCAGGTTACTTCACAAGAGGCTCTGATTATTTAGCAGTTAAAAACTCTTTCAAGAAGTAACTTAATTTTTTAACAATTTCAACAACTTTAGGGCACATCGGCGGTGTAGGTCAGAAGTTATCCGGCATTCGATAAAATGATTCAAATTAAGAATGAAAAGTATGTTGAGGATCTGACTGATCTGTTGGCTTTGCAGCAACTGATTCAGAAATACCTTCAAAATAAATGCAGAAATTATCCTTTGAAAATACCTGTAATATGTAAACGACTGCGCTCGACAATTTTCAAATATCCGAGTTCTCAGTTCCCTGCAATGTCTCCAGAATCTGCTTTCATGGCGTGGTACGTTTTAATTAAGTAGGAAACGTGACCAACGAGATCTGCATGACGACGTTATGACGTTATCATTCAATGTAACTTTCCGGCCTAGTTCTAAAACATTTCACATTTCTGAAATAAACGGAAGCTCTTATGCAAGTCCTAAAGAGGCCTTACGCGGCACTTGACATTCCCTGTGGGGATCACTCAAGTTTTGTGGTAAGTTCTTTGGACATTACTCCATGGAATAGTTTTTTTTTTACTATTTAAGATCTCTTCAGTGATAGTTTTTTTTTACTATTTACGATCTCTTCAGTGATCCGACGTAAGCTACGTTCTATAAATCAACAATGTTGAAACCCTGGTCCGAGTTTTTCTTTGTCCTTGTAGGGGCCCATTTCCATTAGTAGGTCTAACTTAGACTCACATGGTTCATATGGAATAGAAAACTGGCACTTCACATTACACTCTAATGAGTAAAAACGTAATCCTTCTAACGTTGAAATTATATCACGTATCTGCCACGGTCTGAGTGATTAGGGAATTTAAGATCTACGACGGCGACGGTCGACGAAAACGTCACCTCAAAATATAACTTGGCTCTATCGTAAGTCTTTCGCGATTATTCAGTCTAGTTCGCGTCGTACAATGTGGGCAAAGTATGCTAAAAATAAATCGGTACGAGCGGTTTCAAATTTAAAATAGAGAATGAAAGATTCTCTGTTGCATGCTTACGTTGTCGTCAAAACTTCAAACGTGATGATTTCACGTCGTCGTTATGCAGAGGACCGCAAACATACTTGCTAAAATCCGTGCTGCACGTGCAGCACGATTATTTATGCTCTTTTAACCAATGATATTATTGCTTTGTGGCGTTGTCGTAGTCGTAGCCGTCGTCGTTTCTTAAATTCCCTAATATTATGTCGGTGATTACGGTCTGAGTGATTTATATGTAAAACGGATCATATCGCGAACGCATGGCTTTCAATGCCATTACCGGTTACCTACAGGATGATTATTGATGATCGCTCGATTTTGGTTTAGAACTAATTTAGCAAATTGAGTTCATTATCGATTTGCCACCAAATATCCAGTTCGTCAGCTAATCACTCAAAATGCTAACTTTTTGTTTAACAAATTCGTTTTGTTTTTACCATCACTGGAGAATCGGGAATGCAGTCGATTGTCAAGCGATGGCCCGGCTTCGAACAGCTGCAAAGAAGCCTAAAAACGATCTCTATCATATCTGCAGTGGATTGTTTCTTTTTAGCGTCGTCACGCAACGCTTCTCGGGTGGAGGTGTATTGCGTG
>OX421451.1:11802064-11804564 GCA_949126865.1 Montipora capitata
TGGGAAGCCAACAATATTTTTTTTAACTTCTGGTTAATCCAAGACTTACTAGTTTGAAGATTGTTTACATTAAACTCATGCTTTTTGTTTTCAGTGTCATGAAATTATATCATTTGCGTGACATAGCTCCTTTGTCACGAAGATTTTTCAACAATACATCGCTTTACTTTAACCCAAAAACATTCAGATAGTAAAAAACTTCATATTTATTAACCATTTCTTTTGCTTTTGTGCTTGTTAGCATTGTGATTTGCGATAATTCGCAAGTTTAGAATTCGTTTAGGAAAGGAAAGGAAAGGAACTTTACTTAAGTGTCTAGTCGTTCTAGCGCTGGAGCGCTAATTGGTGACACTGTAAACTGAAATGACCAATGAAAGTAAATCAAGTCAAATGTTGGTTTTTGAGGAGAGGGGAAACCGGAGTACCCGGAGAAAACCTCTCGGTGCAGAGTAGAGAACCAACAAACTCAACCCACATATGACGCCGAGTCCGGGAATCGAACCCGGACCACACACGAGTGCTCTCACCACTGCGCCATCCCTACACCCCAGAATTTCTTCATCTGTCTCTTGGCTTGTCTTTTACTGTTAACTCCCGGCTTTTACGGTAATTTTTGGTGCAAACGTAAAGTCAAAATATGTTTTGACCTGGCATCAGATTAGACTGAAAAAAGAGGAATTATAAAGCGGAAACAACATCTTCAGTCTTCCTTAATGTGTGAAATAAACGTTAGCTTAGTGCAACTGCAAGACATGCATAACATGCAGGCAAACATCCGTCAGAGCAATTTGAAGTTACTTTTTTTGCAGACTATTTATTTAAAGAAGAAACGAGTGAATTTTACTCAAGAGCGTGTTTTGTTATCTTTAAACTGAATTTATTACCAAAGCTTAAAAAACTAAAAGACCTCAAAATGGGACAGGACATTACAAAATAATTAAACGTGTGAACGTGTGAGCCAAAGGGCCTCTGCAGGCACGACGTCTGGGTGACCCCTCAAATTGCAAATGGTCTTAATGACCACCCACTTGAAAAAAATTAACTGGAACGCTGCAGTTCAATACCACCCATTTCAGTGCCTTCTGTTTTTGTGTAATACGTACCGCAGGCAACCCATTGTACGCTTCATGGAGCATCTAGTTTATAAATGAATTGCCTTAAAATAATATGTAAATTTAGTCAAGCCTAAAAGCGGAGCTCCCGGGTTATTTATTCTTACAATAAGTTAACCTGGCTTGAGCCTGCAATCTTTCCCAAACCCAGATCCTGGTCAGTGGTCAACTTAACAAAACTGACCTCGATAAGCTCTAAACGTGAGTGTTTTGAAGCAAGTAACCGCGGACAATCTTCCTGTCGGTGTATGTTGGATCAGTGGCATGATCTGATCGGCGTAATTATAAGTTGAGAAGCTAAATATTTTGAGCAAGAGACTATACAACGTAGATTTGATTTTAGTGGTGTATATTTCGGTTAGCCAAACCAGCTATCCTCAGGTAAAAGTCCCATTGTACCTGACGAAGGCTGGTATTCAGCCGAAATATAGTCAATGAATCATGCCATGCAAAACCAAATTTTCTCGCACAGATGCGTTACCATATTTTCTTACCCATAGTGCTTCGCACGTGCGCCTTTGGCTCGCGAAGCTCCATTAAAAGACTTATACACATATAATACTGCATTAACTACGTCAACATTAGTACATTTTTACTATATTCCACATTACATACTTTACCACAACATAACACGTAAGATATAACACTGTAGCGAAACACGCGATAAATGAGAATGGGGATGAGGGTGATGGGAAAACATGGTGGAAAACCTGCCTTGAGCAGAAGACGTCTTTTCGGATTGTGCTAAAGTTCTCAGCTCGTTAGCTTGCAATTGTTTGTAATTGCGGCAGATTCTATTGTTATTAAGTCTAAGTTGTTTTGTCTTTTTCTTTAGGTTTGGGTAGCGAGCCAGTCACGTCATAGTTCATTTATATCAGCGCACTGGTTATGAAACAAGTTAAAACAGTACTGTTGCACTTTATTTTATGGTGGCTCAAACCAATTTCAACACTTGAAAGAAACGTTCTTATTTAAAGGATTCACACTACAACACTTTATCACTTGATCACTTTATCACTGTTCTGATACCACATACTGAACACTAACTATTGCTGAACAAGATGCAGTCATTTTTATGACGTAAAAAGTTACCGTGGCAACAGGAAAGCCCTGTAAAAACACCCTATATTTAGGCTATAGCTGCTCATATTTCAAAAACGAACTCGGTGACCCCCGTTTTTATTTCTGAAATTTAATCAGCCTAACCCTAACCCTAACATAATTAAACTTTCTGCAAAGCTTAAAAAAAAATCGGTGGAGTGGATTCAGTGCCAACTTAAATAACTGAAAATTTAAGGTAGCTCTAAATCAACTCCACATATTTTTTTTAAACTGTGTAGAGAGTTTTATCTTGGCTTGCTGATTACTTTTGCGCAATGAACAATTGG
>OX421451.1:11809564-11872064 GCA_949126865.1 Montipora capitata
TTTAAGCCTTGGTTTAAAAAAATTAGTCATCTGTTTATTTTAGCTGAAAATTTTCTATTTAATGGTCCGCCGTTACTAAGTTAAAAAGCTTGAGAGAGCTGGGTCGAGGAGAAATCACTAGTTTAAGAATGTAATGCGTGTGTACGCAGCTGGATTAACATACAGCACGGGAGTTTCGGGCCTTAAGATTTTTAAACTCGTGTTTTTCATATAAAATAAGTTGTGCTTACACGTTAGAATATTAAGCTAGTGAGTAAATGACGTCACTTTTCCCTAGATCCAACCCTCGGTCAAAACCTAGACTCAAAATAAACAGCCTTTGGATAAAACTCAAAGCTCAAAATTTTGCCAGTCAGGTGTTAAGCAAACACGCTTTCAAATTCTAATTAGCTTGATCTATGAAAATTCCGTTACATAGAGTGACCTAGTATTGGACTTGTAGGCTCCTGGTTTATGGGCTGCTTGTTTAGCTGTGGCCATGATGAGCGTCTTGAAGCCAAATGAAAACCATCGAGATTAATTCCAAAAGAAAGCTTCGCTACTGCAACTTTTACTGCAGTTTTTCACAGCGATAAAAATGAAACGTCTGATTAGAAACGCTGCATTCACTGGAGTACTCTAGCCACCTCCCGGTCTTCATCTTCAGTTTCCAGCATAAAAAACGGCATTAATAGTAGTACTTGTGCGGAGAAGTGGCGAAGCACTAGTAGTAATAGGTTATATAGTTTTTTTTTCTTAAACGAATTAAATTATACACGGAGTATCTGTAGAAATCAGCATGGTATGTTGTTTTTATTCATAAATGCAATTTACACACTTCATAGCAATATGCTACGTACCATTACAAATACTTTTGAATGAAAATGTCTTCAGTGCACTTGAGTTCGGCAGCCAATTGCAAGAGGAGAAGACAAATTCATCCCATTGGCATTGCCTCTAGTGCATCCGGCCTTGGAAAAACCGAATTTTAAACACGTTGATACTGATAAGGGCAAAGTCCGCGAAGAGGCAGTACTTGTTTGTGCGCGTCGGTTTTCATTAGCGACGCAAAGCGCAAGCGCAAACATAAGGAGCTTATGCGAAGTGAAAACGAACGTCGACATTAGCATCAAAATCAATAACAGCATCCGCCGTTTGAAATATTTAGACAAGGGGAATCTGGAACTAGTGCTTTAATTGGCCAGACGTAGCAAATTCCCTTGTAATTATGCCATGTTTCGTTTCACACATCGCAAGCGAATGCAAGCATAGTTAAGTGACATCTCAAGGAAAAGGAAAAATCTTAATCCTTGCGCTTGTGTTTAGGCTTGCGTTAACCCCGTTTTCAAGGTGAAATAATTAACAATTAGACCCTTCGCCCGCAATACCCGTCAATAGCCCATGATGCGATTCCCGTGGCCCTTGAGGTCGAAGGGTCTAATTGTTTTAGTATCACCCAACTAGTCGGACAGAAAAGGTAATAACAAAGTTAGCAAATGCAAGTTTCAGAAATTATTATTTGGGAATAAAACGAGAGAAAGCGTCACGCTTTTCACTACTCGATGACTATTACTAATAGTTCTCTAGTAGCGTAGCCAATTAAAATGCAGGATTTGCATTAGTCCACTAGTTGGGTGATACCAAATGTTCTTATGCATGGGCTAGTGCTTGCGTCGCTAATGAAAACCAGGATTCAAGGTCGTTCCTTGCTAATTCGAGACTCTGAGCGTTTTATACGGAAAAGACGGAAAAGTTCTCTTCTCCTTTTCCCGAATGGGTTCAATTTAACAAACAAGTAAATCGGTATTGACTGCCACTGAAACACAGTGTACAACCTCGTTTCCACTCCCGGTCGAGAAATGCCCTGGGAACGAGGTTGCACTGTGTTATGTGAACAGAAATTATTAGAAAAAAAAAAAAGAAACAAAAAACAAAAACTAGTTCATTGGATAACGCATGATCTTGAGTTTTTATTCAGTCATCATAGTATACGAGCTACCATAACATGGCCTACAAATATCAGTAACTGTACGGATCTTTTTTTTTTTGTCTTTGCAAAATAAAATTAAAGAAAGCATATCCGCTATCTTCTCATATCTAATGCGCCCTCGTGAAATAATTGTTGAATACATTTTTAAGATGCTGCCATTGTCGTTCGAGGCCAGTGTTGGACGCGAATGCATTACATATTCTTGCATACTTTCTTGGATACGCTTGGATAAACGTCACGAAGTGTTTCGTATGCCAACTCCTTAACTAAACATCACCGGTACCCTTCGAAACGTTAAAGCCTTTCTAGGAAGATAATGCCGGATTAGCCTATATCTAGGTGAAATTCGTCCCTCGTCCGGCATTTAAGTACACATAGCTGAAGGGCTCCTTTGTTCAGCATCAATTCCAAGTTTACAGAAAAAACCAGGGTGAACTGATTATAGGGAACCTCCATTCCGATTAATGAATAATTTTAAAACTAACAAAATAATGTTTGCAATCAAATTAGCTCGACAATTTTTACTCCGAAATAGTGTTTGGATCGAAAATCAAACAAAACAAAAAAAAAAAAATCTAAGAATCATTTATTTTTCATTTTCAAATTTCCCGGAGGCCGCCATCTTGAACACTTCGTACGTGTTACGGTTGCCCTTAGTGTTTTCACATAAAGAGCTTTTAAATTGTTTTGAAACATTAGGGAAACCCCGAAACGTCCCAATAATTATTATTTGAAAACTGGAAACTTGAAAACCAAAACAAGCGTTTTTTTAAAAATTCATTTTAGATACAAACTCTTCCATTGGAAAAGGTTCGAACAGATTTTATTGTAAACATTATGTTCTTGGTTTAGTTGAGGTCCCCTTTAAAAGAACTGAATATTTGTCAATGGGCATCGGCACTTACTTGCACAATCGAAGCATCCTCGATAAAAGTAATTTTGAATGATTCCATTCTGATTACGTTTTCTGCCAACAGCTGAGCCGCAATGCGTGGTACCGAGTGACTTTGGATCAAGACTACAAATCTGGCGTTGCTGCCTCAAAGAGCAAGAAGTGCCCTCGTCTTCCATACAGTGCCAACACTTGGTTAGATTAGCAGCTATGAAACACAAAAAAATCACTGATTGCAAAACGTAATGATATCAGCACCAAGAATATAAAGGCAGATCAACCTATCGCCATTCGATTTAAACAAATTAACAAATCGATTCCACGGTTGCCGTGCGTCTGTTCATTAATACAATGGATGACGTCAAAATGTAGTAAGAACAACAAAGTATCACCTCGTGTATCGCTGATGTTCCTCATACATTTCGCCGTCTTCTGTGATCTAAGCAGACATCCGGCAACATGGAATCTATCGTTTTATATAATAAAGAATTGAAACTCAAGTTTTTATGGTGACGTCAGCTATGCGTCTGGCCTCTAATAGATCATAGGTGAGAACCTATCAAAATTCGTGCATTATTGTGCCTATTATGTATAATGCAAAAGTGCTGTACTTGGTCCTGGCGTGGCTAATATCTGACCAGATCTCCCTCTGAAGCTATGTTAGATACTGGTAAGCCAACTAACTAAAACACTTGCAAGTTCTTTGTGCCAACATACCTATCCATAAAATAAAAACACCACGACAAACGGGCGTCCATTCATCTGGTTCATTCTGCCAATTGTGAAACCTAATCACCGCTGAAATTTCTTCTTTGTGTTTGTTTCAGCTTGCAAAATTTTCCCTACTCTTAATGCTAGAACCTCCCAACTTTCAAGTCACTAGGTTTGAAAAGTACTGGAGAAGCCATGCTTACTATCCAGCGTCCTCGCGCAACACCCTTCAGACTGTAATCAGGCTTCAAACCACTGAGGATGACTGTATCCTAAATCAATGCCGTACTTTCTTTCTATTGATATACTTTACCTCCATCGTTACAGTAGCTGCCATTGCAACATTCTATATCACATCCCAATAAAGTGCTGTGTTGGAGATACTTTAAGGATCCCGCCAATAATGCACAGGCAGTCTTCTTATCTGGAATAATTAAATCAAAAGAGAGCAAAATCTTTGATTTAAAATGGATTCGAAAGCGAGGTATAACTTTCCCAGGAGATAATATAATAGGATCCAGGTAGACCATAAACGTAATTTGAGACTTTATCGCCCCATGTTTTGATCTGCCCAAGTTCTCGTTTGAAGGGGATAAAACTAGACTTGAGATCCTGACGATGCCTCGTTTCTAAGTTTACATTGAAGTGAGGTACTTCAAAATAAAGCCCTCCCACACTCGTAATAGAACTAGAGCATACTTAAAGTCTTCTTACGTCTTAGTATTCCACCCACCCAAGAGCCCATCACCCGGGAGCCTCAATCTCCCATATAAACCCTTGGAGACAACCTTTGTCCGTATCTTTTTATTTTTAGACGTTCGAATTCCCGCGAATGCATTAAGCCGTCCAATCAGAACAAAGTTATTGTATTACGTCACAAGCAGTCACGCACCAGTGATTGCGTTCGTCTCACAAAATATTCTAAAAATAAAAAGATACGGGCAAAGGTTGACTCAAGGATATAGTCTGGATGGAGGCTCCGGGTGATAGGCTCCTGACGCGCCTAAAGACTCACCTTCGCAATCAATACATCCTCGAACAAAACTGACGTCCACCATACCAGTTAAAACATTCCAGGTCGTAACTTTTGCCGCACTGCAATGGGTTATGCCAAGAGATCGACCACCGTTTCGGCAAGTTTGACTCTGCTGATTCAATATGCAAGTATAATTGTCGTTCTCTTGACACTCGAAACAGTTCGTTGTCCCAAGAACTATAACATAAATTGCGAAAAGAAATAATTTCTGAGAGCAAGCACAAAATATTGCATACAAATTCACGGTTGCTTTACAGTTTTTATACATTTAATTTCTGAATTTTCACCCGTAGCATTGCAGACTGCGTGCAGGTCCTTACAGTCGACAAGTAAAATGTTTAACCAGAAAACGTTTTTATAATTTTTGCTACCCACTGACAATGAGAAAATATCATAGCAGCTTTTTAGTCATTAGGAAGCCAACTAATTATTCGATATCACAGTTTGTTTATGGCGCTGCGACAAGTTGCAGGACAGATTTTACACTGCGCAATGCTTGAAAGGTTTGTTGCAAAGTTGAATAAAGCGTTGCGCAAAGCAGAACGACAACGGTTTCTGCAACTTGATTCGCAACGTTTTTGGCTGTTGCAAAAAAAAAAACAATTTGTCTCCCCACGGCATTACGAGACAATTTGCACGACTGAAACTGCACATTGTAACAGCGCCTTTAATTAAATATGAATTGCAGCAGTAATAATTAGATTTTGCTGTCACTCTTCTTTTAGCAGAGTTTAGGCGCTCGCCAATACTCGGTTATTTTATTTATCTTGACATTTGATTGGTTGATGGAAAGTATTCATATTTTTCTCAAATTGGACTGTTTTTTGAAAGCTGAAGTAAACGTCCCAGAAAAAAAAACTATCCAATTTTTTGTCTTGATTGTCACGCGGTTTTGTGGCCGGCTACGGCTGCTTATTTTGGAACTGAATTCATCATTTCTGTGGCCGCCCGCGACTGTCCACACTAAATTTATACCTTGCGATTTATAGGCTTTTTGTGTGGAATGATGTCCAGTCGTGAGCTGCTTTGTTTGACCGTGAAATTGCAGTCGAGTAAGCAAATTACTACGCAGTTTCGCTGGACTTTTCAATTACAATGTAGTAATTTTTGCTGTAATGTTCACAACTGAAGAAAGAGAGTGTAAAGATTATCAGTCAAACGGATAATGTTGTGAAAGAGATTACTGTGCATGTAATTTCAGTTTTAGTTGTTGATTAAAATTGTTGGTTATTGTTTGCAAGGCTTGTTTGTTTACTGCTGTCAGCTCAGGGGTGTTTGATCACTGTAAAGACGATGAGTTGTATTTTATGCAGAAGTATAATTATTTCCATGCATTTTTCTGGGGTTAGAAACGGGAGCCCCGGCTTTAGGCTTGGCTAAATCTATATATTACATGAAGTGAAGCTTTGATCCTCTCAGTTATGAACGCAATTTTTTGTAATTGCGTAAAGAAGCCTGAAAAATTCATGACTTCAACGGGGTTTGAACCCGTGACCTCGCGATACTGGTTCGGGTTCAAACCCCGTTGAAGTCCTGAAAATTTCAGGCTTCTTTACGCAGTTGCAAAAAATGCGTTCATAACTGCGAGGATCATAGCTTCACTTGATTTCATATCCGCAGTTCCTATATGATCCATTTCATATATCATTTCATCGTCTATATATTACAGTTATCATTCAAGATATATTTCCTATCAGTTACGTCCTGTAAGATTGTACATTTAAAAGAAAAAGAAACAAACCAGAAAATAATTGAGATTGCATTACCATCTTTCTGCAACACAATTGTTGCATTCTGTGTCAACAGTGGATTGCTATTGCAGTTGGTTGCATTACAACAATCGATCTCACACTGCTGTACGACCCACCCCCTGGAACTTTTCAATAACCCATCAAGAGCAAAACAGGCTGCTCTCTTATCTGAAAGGACAACAACAAGACAAAGAAATGTAAGAAAAAGCAAACTCATAATAGCGATAACCAGGAACCCATGACCCGGAGCCTACAACTCTACTGTGTTCGTGTAACGGCGTTTTCACAGATCGATTTAACTTAAAGTAAAAAAAAAAAAGTAAAGTGGTGCATTTATATAGCGGACTGGAAGCATATACAGGCGCAAATTGCAGCCGCTTCTAAGCAGTCCATGCATGCTGGTACTCATTTTACCGACCTCGGACGGATGGAAAGCTGAGTGAACTTTAGCGGGAAAGAAGGTCGCCAAATATTCCAGTCCCGGCAGAACCGGGAATGGAACCCGGGACCTTAGGGTTGGAAGGCAGAGATCTTACCACTGCGCCAACCCCTCCGCTTAAACGGGCTACGAGGAAATTTGCACATTTTCTTCCGACAAAGCAGTTATACGTTATTACCGGGAAAGAGGTCCGTATCGGAAAAATTGTGCTCGAGATATTGAGGGAGAAGGCCGAGGCCGGCCGGGGATGCTCCCAAGATCAAGAGCACGTTTTTCTCCCAATACGAACACTGATCTCGACGGGAAAATAACATTTTTCTTTTTGTTTGTTTTCTATTTTCCACCGCGATGCGAAAGAGAGTTAGTACTAGTGATCTCTATAATTTTCGGATCACTAGACTTTCAGCTAGGAAATCCGAACAGAAGAAAAAATTTTAGGGGATAAAAGTATGCCTATACCTACCGTTTAAATACTAAAATACGTTTAACAATGCAAAAATAGGAGTTTTAAGTTAGCTGCCCTTATCATTACAACTATTCCCATCCATGTCGATGAATTACGGGTTCATGATATGAATACGAATTGATTGATATTCTTGCGGTTAATGAAACGCGTCTCGATGATCCTATATTTAGTGGTGAAGCTTCAGTACCAGGCTATGCCCTGGAGAGAAAAGATAGAACAGAGCCGGAGGGGGTGTCTCCCTTTCTATCAGAAATACTATCAATTATTAACGTTTAGTTGATCTCGTGTGCGAAAGCCTCGAGTGGATTGGTATTGAGGTAATTAAACCCAACTCTTTTATAGTGAGTACGCGGTATTGAAGGTTTTCACTCAAGTGATCAACAGCCATGTTTTTCAACGAAAACAAAAGAAAACGTTTGCCTCATAATAGAGTTACCCGGAGGATTTGGTCGGTCCTCCAACATGGCCGCCGTTTCTTTGTTTAGGGGCTTCAGCATGGCGGCCGTGACGTCATGTGAAAACCGAGAATAGACTCGGTCCCAGGTGCAAATGTAGACGCAATGAGAGATTTTGAATTTCTTGTACAGCGAATCGAATCACTGGGGCTAGAGGTAAATATTTTGGGGAATTTAAATTGTAACGCGGCTGCCTGCCCACTAGAATCACATACAAAGAATGATCTGGAAATTATACCACTAGCTTATAAACGTGCATATCCGAATCACTGAAGTCTGCGACTACTATTGACTACTATTGATTTATTCTTACGCACTCTGGGATCTGTCACATCGGAATAAGCGACCATTCTCTAATTTATGGAGTTAGAAAATTCTGTATTCCCAAAGGGAAACCAAAGATTGTGGAGTCACGGCAATTTAGGAATTTTGATGTTAATTCATTCCACGCTGACCTTAACTCAGTACCTTGGCACCTAGTTCATTTGGAAGATAGTCCAAATCGTGCCCTGGGAAGTTTGGTCACGTATGTTCTTAGAAATATGTGACTTCCATGTACCAAAACGTAAAAGGCAAGTAAGAAATGATTATTCTCCTGGTTAACACCAAAGATGAAAAGGTTGATGTTTGAGAGGGACAAACTGAAAAGATTGCTCGAAACAATGTTAATAGTAATATAAGGAAAGCGAAAACTAACTACTTTAATATAGGTATTTTGAAACAAATCTAGGGGATAATAAGAAATCATGGAAAGGAGTAAATTCAATATTGGGCAGAAATGTACCAGCAACTGAAATAAACATAATAGATCTCGGAGATAACCCATGTACGACCTCATCAGAAATCTCTAATGCCGCTTGAGTATCACTTTTCTCACATCGGGCCTAGGTTAGCCAATAATATTCCCAAAACTAGTGTTTGTTTCGAGGACTATATTAAGCCAGCAGGTTCTGGCTTTACGCTGAGTGAGACTCACTGTGGTGTTGTTCATTGCTTGGTGAGTTCCCATCGTGACGACAAGGCTATGGGCCTGCATATGGTATTTCTGCAAGGCTTTTAAAAGAAGCTTGTCCTGAAATCGTGCCTTCTCTCACGCACATTAGTAACCTATCCATTAGATGTTGGTATTTTCCAGACGAGTGGAAAATTTTCAAAATATTACCTTTATAAAAGGAGGATATTAAGACTTAGTGTCTGATCGTAACAATGGACCTATATCTATTCTACCAGTTGTCAGTAAGATAATCGAAAATATTATTTTCAAACAACTTTATGAACAACTTACTCATAATAATTTGCTGGCAGGTTCTTAGCATGCGGCTTCAGACCGATTCATTCTACTTTGACTGCCTTGCTTCAAGCGACTAACAAATGGTACTTTAATATTGATGATGGCCTAATTAACATTGTACTCTTCTTAGATCTTTTAAGATTGAACACAGCAACGAACAGGGTTGTAAACTGGTGAAAATAGCAGTACCAACGAAATTTATTTTTTTGCCGAATGTACTGCTCAAATCATTGCACGACGCCTCAAATAAAGGCTTGTGTAGAAGATTCCCATTTCCCGACGCATTTGCCTGTTTCTTTTTTAATTGGAGGTCAAACGGTAAAAGAATGTGAACACTACTCGTGTCTATTGCTTATTTTAGCCATAATACTGGGTTTGTATTCCATTGTTTGAATCGGTAATAACCCTTCGTAAATTTAAGCATTTTGGACGCACCGTCCCTACCTAGAGGTAGGTATCTTCGTCTAAGATTTCAAACACTGCGGCTATTGCATCAACTCGAGGTATTTCGCCTGCAATCGTTGTTCATGGGCGATTTCTCTCTTACTTGCTATGTCGAGACGAGTGCGACTGCCATTTGTTTCCATCAACCCGGCGAGAAAATAGTTTGCATCTTAAGTTTTCCACAGTTATTGTTTATATTGTACTGTGCTGTTGCAACACAGGACACAGGAATGGGCTAGTTGGGAATCAGTCACTTTATTCTTCGTTGGTAGTCCAGTCAGCTCTGACGCTGGTATCAATGGAAGATCACCCCCCCCCCCCCCCCTCCCTCCCTCCTTAACCCCTTTCCCCCATCCGGCTCTGTCAGTTGGTGCTGCGTTTCGGTTTACGGGTATTTAAAGCTATGGCTACACGCATCAGAGGAAAGTCGAAAGAGATGCTGAGGTCACTGAGGACCTCTTACTGCGAAAGCCGCGCACTACTAACCGCGCCTACTAACCAACTGAGCCGGTGACTAACCAACAATGTGCATTTCAAATTTTGAACAACTAACTACCACGGACCTTTAACTCCCCGTTTTTGCGTCATGTACAGGTCTTACGACGATTACCAATAAAATGCTTAAAAGTGTACGTTTTTGATTGGAATTTAGCTTAAAGATACAAAATCAAACAGAACTTATATGACTTACACAATTACCCATCTGCTTTAGTTTCTTGTGCGCTTTATCTAACAACAGTACATGTAGTTAGATAATTGAAAATAATAAGATTCTTACCCATGCAGTCAAAACATCCTTTAACGGTTGTTTCGCGGGAAATCCCCAAATAGCCTTCAGTGTACCTTATGGCTGCGGTACCACAATGAGATGTACCGAGCGATAAACGAGATGTGGCACAAGTTTGATTCGTCCATAGAGACATGGTTTCGCAATCATCTTCAAGACAGGAATAACACTGCTGTGGAAGGGCAACTGTTATAAGAAAATACAATACGGATGCACGGTTTAGATTTCTCGATTTTCAAAATACACCTTTCATGCAACAGGACAAAATTGTGTCTACCGCAAAAACTATTACGTTTTCCCGCGCCAGGTGGATATGCCAACCGAAAATTTGGGATTTGCGCGTTTCGAGGTAGTCCCTTCATTTCGATTCGGTTGCGTACGCGAGCCAATCAGACATTTCCTTGCCATTTGAGGATGACAAGCGGTTTGACTGTTTACCATACTATTGTATTCGTGAGCTCATTTTTTTGCTTTTGGGTGGTACATTTGTGAAAGCGCTTATTATATGCAACAAAAATCATGTGGACACGTGACAGAAACGATGATTGGGTAACGGCTTCCAATGGTGTTTTCGCGCAATTTTCTCAGCAGGTGCTGTGCTCAAGCATAAGGAGAAGGAAGGAAAGTGCAATGTGTTGCGACAATTTTGACGGGAAGCTGCAGGCTGGTGCTGTCCCTATAAAACTAGGTGTCGAGAACAACAAGTCATACTAAGTTAGTTAATACAATGAACTCGAGTTAGCCTTAAGGTCTAGAACTTTATTATAACACGGTAAAAGGCCTGGATGCCGTTCTTTGGATAAGGTTATAATCTGCTTCTTTCTATCAAACAATAACAGTTGCTTACGCTTCCAATAAATATATATAGTTTAAACGTTAAAACACCCTTTATAGGTTGGGGGAAACACACTCACCGACAACTTCCAATACCAGCAATATACAGGCCGCAAGAAAAAACATCGCTGTAGTCCTAAGAAAAAGCAACCATTGCAGAGATTAGCGCCACACCCGTGAAGTTCAACAAAATGCACTGAGCTTTCTCTAGGGACTTTACGATCTTCAACCTCAAAGTCGACGGGAATCCTAACTAAAGAGACGTAATTTAATATATAGCTCTGCTCTTTTACTTTCTTCACAGTTTCAGGTACTATATTGCTTCCCTTTTCTCTGCAAATCTTAAAAAAAATGAGTTGTTTGGAAAACCTGAAGACAAAGAAGCAACATTAAAAGAAAGAAAAAATTGGCATGCCCCGAAATTAAACCATTCCTCCCAATCAATTTTCCCGATAGTCCACATAGATTGCAGTATTTATTGTCACGCTGGACTGAATGCAAAACTTGAATTCGCAATTAAAACTGATGTTCTCGTCGATATCTCTTCGTCATAATACATCTTACGTACAAAATTGGCATGGCACGGTACCAATATCTGGAGTGCTGAGAACACCTCAAGAGATGTGCTCAACAACCCTATAATTTCTGACACAGTGCCTAATATGCCTTTCTTTGGTCCTGTTTGCGCACGAAACGTGTCGCGCCGTTTCCGAAAAGATAGACTTTTTTGCTAGAGTAAAGCGTGCTAAGTGTCGACGATCAGAAAATGGTAACATATTGTACCTCTCGACGTGTTCAAGTATATTTTCTAAAATCAGTTTGTAGGAATTATCGAAGTTAAATGATTTCGATTCCTGTAAGTGGCATTTTTTGTTTGATAGTTGCCTGCAGGCTTCAGTATTGCATAAACACCACCAAGATCAAGATGGCCGGGCCAAAACTGAAAGATGTTTTTTTTTTCAGACAATAGGGTTTTCAATATTCCGTTGGGGATAAGGAAAACCGATATTTATTGCCACGAGATCAAAGACTTTTAATTTTTTTTATAAGTGAATACTGATATCTGTGATCAACGAGAATAGTCTATTCACTTTTGTTCAGTTCATTAGCAATTCTCAGAAACTAAGTATAGGAAATCGCATGAACGAGATTACGGGCGGGCAAGAGTAATGTTTTCAACGTTATCGGCACGTGCAAATTTGGGAACTTTCAAAACATCACGACTGGCCATAAATCATGAAATGAAGGAACAAGTCTATACGCTTTTTTAAATTATATACCCAACAAAATAACTCAGTCGCTGTGTTTCCGTAGCAACTTCCGTTTTGCACTCTATAACCTCTTCGGCAATCTGTAATCTATTAATGCATTCGTCATTAACCAATCTGAAACGTCATATTCTGTTAGTAAAGAATACATGAGGGAAACGGATGGTTTTACTTAAATAAAAAATAAGTAACATGATTTCGTGGCTAAGATTTCACACGGTGGAGACATATTACATTGCACAGTCCAACCACGTACGAATATCACGTGGGATTGTACAAAATACCGAAGGTAAACGAAAACGAAACTTAACGACAACAAGCTCATCTTCCACAACTTTAGATGACCAACAACATCAGGAACAAAAACAAAACAATAGCAGAGTTATATTGACCAGGCATAACGGGAGGTGGATGCAAACCGCTCAGGGCATCGACGAGTTACTAAATAAATTGTTCATCCACAGGGAAGATGTGTTACGACATGAGTTTTCGTTGAGGAAAACGGTTTACAGATTAGCTGGAATTCGATCCAATCATTTAAATTCCGAACAAAAATACCTTGAGGATCTTAGAGACGTACAACTATTATACTTGCAAGAAAGATGAGGATAATGGAGCCGGTATAACATGCTTTCACAGAAAAGAGATCAAAGAAAATTTCCTTACAGCACATATGGTTTTTCTTCATTAAATTTTACGTCTTTCTGTCCGGTGTCTTAACTTTTCTTAGCAATAAAAAAAAAGATCATATCTTACTTCGTGCCAAAGTGGGAGTTCTCGGATTGCCTTCCTCTCAGACGAAACGAAAGGAAAGGGTACTGTTGATTCAATCAATGAAAGTAACTGGACAAAAAAAAAAAAGAATTCGTACAGCCATACTGAGGAAGACTTACCTGAAAATCTGTCGAATGCCAAAGGAATTTCAAGTCGTTTTTTGTATTAAGCAAATGTTTCAAGTGATGGATTTTAAGAAACCCATTTTCTATATTCTTATTCACCAATTTGTCCACCAATGGATCGAAAGCGCTCAAACAACTCGAAAAGACGTCAGAGAGATAAGCATGAGTTTTTTCCTTATATTTAATGAAGCTTAATTATATTTTAACGGAGCCTTTAGTTAATTGTTTGTCGATGAATTCGGTGCGTGGTTTATATTAATTGGGAAAACCTACTGTAGCCACTATAGAAGGAAAACCGCTAGACCTATTTTATGTATAAACTCTCCCAAAACCAGCCGGATTGTTTTCAGTAGCAGGCTACCTAAAACCAAGTAATGAAAGAAGAATCCGTGGGAGCCACGCTTTTAAGTTTGTAGGCCCTAGGGCAAAGAAAGACATTTTTAAGTTTTCTTTCTCCTCAAGAACAATCAATGGATAGAACCGTTCCTTCTCGAGGATATTGTCTCAATAGTTCAAGTTTTAATTTTCCATTGCACTAGTTTTACTCAGATTCTTTACAGTTTTTAATATTCCCGGCATTGTATTAGTTTTTATTCAGATGTTTACAGTTGACGTGATGTCTCGCGATTTTCACCGACTTACTGAATAAAGTGTAGATGTAGATTTTGATATATTGATCATGAACGACATATTAGTAATACGTTTGCCACTGAACTCAGTTGTAACAAAACGGTGCTGTGATCATTTTTCCAACTTCAATCTTCTTTCACCCCGTATATCATTGGAGCACTTCAACCACAAACTGACGAAAATTTATTTATTCAGTCTCCTAAAACTATTATGGGCCCTTTCAAAGGCCAATTCACGGTGTTATTTCAGAAACGATTCCCTATGTACAATATCTAACTATCAAGACAATAGCACTAGTTGGATCGATCTCGCCGTCGATCTAATATTGTTGGATGCCGGTTATACTGAAACGTGGTCATAAGTTTGCAAGTAATGCTCGGATATACCGGTGTTTAGGAAGGACGCCGTAAATTAGAAAAAAAAAGGCGTCGAATCTTTAATTAAGTATTGGCTTTTTTTCTTATCGTCTGAGTTTGTACAAATGGGTGTTTGAGGTCAGGCTAACCTTAAAGGCGCTCAAGTACTTGAGTCAAAGTACATGCATCTTTCATGGATTGGCTAGAGATGATAAATCTTTATTAGTAGCCTGCAGAGCAGGCGTTTTTTTGGCCGGCGGACGCTTCTTCAAGCTCCAATGTTCGTAATGAGCCTCCACTTTGAAAGCACGCAGAAGGCAAAGAATTGGTCGGGACTGGAGAATCGGCGAACCAGCGAGTCATGCGAGCCATGTGAATTTTGCATTTAAGTCTAAGCAACCATTTCAAATAGCGCTGATAAACAGTTATGACTCGCATGGTGACTCGCATGGTGACTTGCACGGCTCACCATGTTGGCTCGCGTGACTCTCAGTCATGGCTCGCATGCCTCGCACGGCTCGCTGGCTCGCACATTGTCCTCACTCCAATTGGTCCTCCTCTCACTGAGTGCAATAATTGTTTTGACTCGCCTCAAGCCTCTGTTATACTCTCGCTATCCAAGATGTCGGCCGATAATTCTTACCAAAAGAAAAATACGACAAGGAACACTTTTTCCTGATGTTACGGTAGCTTATCTACAATCATCGACAAAACGTTTGGTAAGGTTAGCACTTTTGACGTCTTCATTGTTTCTCCCCCCTCCCCCCTCATTCAATGTTGTGGAAAACTGATCATGAATGGATTTAGTGAGAAATTTTTGAGTTACCTTCCAACATTGAATAGAGGAGAGGGGGACTATATAAGAGAATGTGAAACTATTTCTTTTGCGCTTTAACAGAAGCAGGTTGAAATACAGCTCTGGTGCGATGCATTTACATAACCTTCCCAACTACTTTTGTCTAGCTTGTGCCTACTGCATTCATTTAATTCATTACGCTCAAGCTGTCATAATTTCAAAAATACTTGGTTTTAGCGGTCCTTTATTTTTTCTTAATAAAACTGAGACTTCTAAAACTGATGCAATTGTTTGATCATGGTATTCTGGTTTGAAGAATATTGCTGGAATCTAACTTAAGGAGTTGCGATTTTAAGTGCACTTAACTACCGTAAGATTAATTAAAGTACTTTTTTCCTTTTTAAGATAATTATCTCGGAGTCCACCTACCGCGGCATACTTTGCCGTTCGTTCCTCGAAGTTTCCCTTGTGTGCTGCAAGTCACAAACCGTTAACAAAACTTAGGATCTTGCATTTCTCATTGGTGAAAAGGATCCGTTCAGTCCCAATTCGACGTCACAAACTATCTCAAGTTGCATTCCTTTTCTCTAAGAACCTTTCTTTTCATTGCGAAGGCAGATTGTGACGTTTAATGGAGAGAGAGAGTGAGAAAAAAAAAACCTTGTCTCTCAAAATATGTTTGGTGAAGCTATCCCATGGCAAATGATAAACTGTGGGATGTGAGATATAACCCTAAATCTAATTTATTAATTTAATTAATTGCAACCTGCAAAAACAATTTATCATGACATTTATCCCAACAAAATATGGGAACGGGAGCTCCGCTTGGAGGGTTGCTATTTTCCTGAAAGATTGTACGTGAAATTGTTAAAAATAGGTATTTATGTAAGTCTTAATTAATCAAAACAGCCGAAGGCAAGTGATCTACTAACTGGGGAGACCACACGTTCACATTTAATCAAACCAAAAAATGGATTTTTGACAAGAGAGGAAATTAAACCAAAACACCCTGAGAAAAACCTCCCAAAAGAGAGACTGGAGATGATTTGTAACAATTCTTGGCTGTCCCTCATGTGATCATCAGATATGTTTTTAAAAGAAAACAAAAGAAAAAGTTTGCAAAAATAACAATAGAGTTCAATTCCCAGAGGACTGGATCCTGACTCCAACATGGCAGCCGTTTCTTTGTTTGGGGACTCCAACATGGCGGTCGTGACATGATGTGAAAACCAAGAATATCATTTGAATTACTATATCCGTTATATTTCTATTAGCGATTGGTCGATCTAACCGAATACTCTTCGGTTTCTCATACAAATCTATTTTTTCTTATATTTTCTCGTCCTTTCCTCATTTTCTTCCAACGAAACCTGTGACGGTAAACGACTTATTGTTTGCACTTTCGGGATATTATGAATATCAGACGAAATGTCGTGATTGGCTCTTCTAACTTGTTGGATATCAAAACACCATTGCAACGGAGATAGACTATTGATCGAGTTACGAGTTGAGTTGAGTTTGAGTTGAGTTTGAGTTAAGATTGAGTTAATATTGAGTTACGGTTTTTTTGCATTTTTGGCACTTAAATCTAATAAATATTAAGTAGAAGACGCTGAGAAGACCATCAAACACCGTTTTCGTGAAGTGCACAGGTGTATATTTGCGAAATGGTTTTAAACTGATCAAAACAATCTTAAAATTTCCTGCACGGCAGTATTCTTGTTTAACACTTTACCGGTTTCAGCACTTGGACTCCTTCGATTTGATTACTGCCTGTTTTGCTGTTATGTGGTCTCATCGATCAGTAGTCCTTTCAGAAGATTATTCCAAGCCGACCACATGGCTGATGAAAAGACCAGACCACAACACCGTACTCTTTTCGACTAGTGTGTGCGATCTTTAATATCCCACAGTTTATGAACGCTGAAGGTTGTGAGACGGGACCTGCGATTTATAGTCCTTATTCGCGAAGACTTGAAAGTCTAACCATTTGCGGATGTTATTACAAAGACAGCACTTTCTCCTCAATTATTTTAAGACCCTGAGTGTTGCGGGTCTGGCCGGAGTCGAACTCACGATCTCCTGCATAACAAACTGATCCACCGGCGCGCGGTTGTTCCTTTTAGCGATCAAGCCTATCGACGCAGAAAAGATGTCTTCATGTAAAGCTAAGGATGGGATTTACTGTTAAGCCAGCTTATAGCCCTGGCGGCTAAACGATGAAACGTACCGTTTGACGTCCAGAAGCGTGGTTTTCGTGATCGGCTACCAGACAAAACGTTATCGGAACTAGTGAGCTGCAGGAGTGTTTATGTAAAATATGGAATCCGGGGATCGGCTATTCATCGAGTTACGAGCTGAGTTGAGTTTGTGTTGAGTTTGAGTTAAGTTTGAGTTAAGATTGAGTTAAGTTTGAGTTAAGATTGAGTTACAGTTTTTGGCGTTTTTCGGAATTAAAAGTAGTGAATATTCAGTACAAGTCACTTCGAAAACTGTTTTCTTCGTGTTGAAAGCTATATTTGCATAAATTTGTGCAAAATTGCGTGGCTTTCCTGATCAAAACAATCTCATTATTATTACACCCTTTAAGGCATCATTCTCGTTGCTGCTGTAAAGTCTATCGACGTCAAAACGATGTCTTCAAAGAGATAAGGGTAAGCCATTTAAAGCCAGCCCGGCGGCTACGATGAACCGTATTTGTCGTGCGGCATCATGATCTATCACCAAACGAAAGAGGACGACGAAGAGAGCCCGCATTACGCTTTTTGCTCATAACCGCTGAAATTCTAAAACACGATTGTCACGTTTGCTAGTCACCGAAGTTTTGTAATGCAAGCCGAGCATTTAAGTAAGTGAACATTTTTGACCTAGTCACACATGTCGGAAAAACATTTCACTGCAAATTTGAAAGAGACAAGATCAATCAATCAATCAATCAATCAATCAATCAACTTTATTTAAAACACGGTAAATGGCTCAGCAAGCTGGTTTTCAGACATGCCGTGTAAGAATTACAAAATATAAATGCCAAAAAAATTTCAAGAATTACAAGATATAAATGTTAAAACGACTAATAAACTAGGTATAACTTAGCGCTAAATATTATTTAATGTCAAAGAAATTTAAACAATAGTGATAATTAGTAACCAACATAATTTACTATGTAATAATACAAACGAGATGCTTCCGTGAAGCATATACTGGGTTGCCTGTGGTACGTGTTACAGAAAATCAGAAGGCACTGAATTGTGTGGTATTGAAATACAGCATTCCAGTCTCCGAAGAATAACAAATAAAAGAGAAGCGAGAAACATTGGCTTCTGGGCTGACATGTTGATAATTTTCAAGTTCCCTCACAACTTCTTTTCACCACAAGTGTGCCCTCTGAGCATCTGAATGCTTCGTAATACTAAACTTCACTGAAGTTAAGCCCCTTTGGGCGGGCTTAGTGTTAGGATGGGAGACCAAAACAATAAACCCCTAAAAAACACAAGCATCTGACCGAAAATACTATTAACGCTAACAAATGCGAACTCAGCAAAGTACAGATTTTGTTAGATTGCTTTATGCAAAACAAATATTGATGCAAAAGCAAATAACCATTGATACATAGTTTTTAGAAAGAGCAGAAGGAAGTTTCCGGAACGGTCGATCGAGAATAAAATATTTACGACATGAAAACAACATTAATTTTGAACCATGAATATAGAATATAAAAAGTTACGATCAGCGACAAACATTTTGGGAGATTTTTGCTACGTTCAAATAAATCGCAAAATCGAAAGTGACATGCCGGAATTCAGCGGTGTCAAATGATGGCAAGATACCGGGTATTTGTAAGTTTCTTTTTCTGTCAAGTGTTATTAAGTTTGACAATGAAATGAGCGAAGTCAAAACAAAGATCACAATCGCCCAACTCTTGTTTATGCAAAGTCAAAATTTACTCTCCAAAACGCGTGCGACTTTATTTATCACCAGGTAATTCCATCATTTTGGAAATAGCAGCTACTTTATTATTCATCTGCGTCACAATTTTTCACTGATTTTGGGGCTCATTTTGTTGAAACTCAAGCACGCTTCCAACAGGCCTGTGAACCCTTCCTGCTTACAGCGCAATACTAAAAAACTTCTCCCATATCACATTTCAAACTTAAGCTCGAAAATTCAATACACAACATGATATTATAATTCACAAAGGCAGAAAATACCACAGAATCCTTTCCCAGCAAAACATTTATTGAAACAAACAACATATTTGCTCTTAGAGGCGAAAACCTCTTCCTATTTCATTGCGTGCGTGAAGACAAGAAACTCAATCGTGTCAAATTACCATGTACTTCAGGTAAACACAGCTCACTTTGATTTCTGCTCGACGGGCGATAGATTGTTGTCGAAGTCCATTACTCGTCGCTTTTACGATTCCAGGTATTTGTTTTCACCCCCTGCCTAGTCTATCCAACTGACTTTCCATTATTGAGCTCCATAAGGGTATATTTTGTTTAAAGATCCACTAAAACGCCATTCGCGTTACATGACTTTGGACGCCATTGCAGGTTAAGTTTATCATTCTATTGTGTCCACCAGAGAAGTCTACGCATTTCCACTACCCTCTCTATCCTAAGAAAATACTAGCAGAAGGCTCTATGCATAAAGAAACCACTTAGCAGGGGAGTGACAGGCAAGACTTTTACCGACACGGAAAATAAAAAAAAAAAATTAATCTACCCATTTTCCGACTGGATTGCCTACGGCAACCCAGTAACAAGCCATGTAAAAAAATGTGTCCTAGCGATTTAAAATGTGTCCTAGGATATCGCACGTTTAAGGCTTGCAAGATCCCTTATCTCACGTATTTGATTTGACTGTTGGTTCCAAGCATTTGCACCTCGAGTAATCAAGTAATGCTTGATTATGACGTCTAGTTGCCTAGCTACAATTCCAGCCAAAAAGATGGTGACACCAACCCAAAATGCAACCCCTTCCCCCCTTTTCAATGTTGATTGCGCTATAACTTTAGGCATTCATGAGAAAAGTCAATAGTTTCTTTTTTCCCTACAACTTCGGACTTATGTGTGGCATCAAGTGTCCCAGAAATTTAAGGCCGAGATTGGGCCGGGTCTAAAACAAAAGTCACTTTCAGTGTGACGGTCACTCGTACTTGCAGGTCATTGTTTTACCTTTCCGAAAGTAACCCAAGATTAAACCTTCCATTTGTCTAACCCTAGGCCTAAAAACCCTTTTCTAGAATATGACTTGTTACTAATCAGGGAAAACACTATGAAATGATGTTTGTTTAATTCGCTCACCTTCTGTTTCCCGTTTCTACATGGTAAGACTTGGCATCTTTGCGCACTTCGGGTTCTGGTTCTCACCCAATGGAATGTTTATAGTTAATCGAAGAGTCGTCGGCAAGCGTTCGAAGTTACTTGTTATTTACTTGTTAATTAATTTTGGTTTTTCGTTCACGGTTTCTTTTGTTTTTGCCGGCAACTGTGACGTACATGAGAACTGACAAAGGCACTTCCGAGGCTAGGGTCAGTAAGAGAAAAAAACGGGTTCCAGGTTCCGAGTTCCGGATTTTACACAAACCCTCATTGCGGCTCACTTGTTCCGATAATTTGTGTGATAGCCGATCATGAAAACCACGCTGCTGGATGACAAACGGTACGTTTAATCGTTTAGCCGCCGGGGCTATAAGCTGGCTTAACAGTAAAACCCATCTTTAGCCTTACAAGAAGACATCTTTTCTGCGTCGATAGACTTGATCGCTAGACGGAACAACCGCCCGCCGGTGGCTCAGTTTGTTATGCACGAGATCGTGAATTCGACTCCGGACGGACTCGCAACACTCAGGGTCTTAAAATAATTGAGGAAAAGGTGCTGCCTTTGTAATAACTTCAGTTTTCTGCAAATGGTTAGACTTTCAAGTCTTCGCGAATAAGGACTATAAATCGCAGGTCCCGTCTCACAAACTTCAATGTTCATAAACTCTGTGAGATGTTAAAGATCGCACCACACACTGTTGTGGTCTGATCTTTTCATCAGCCATATGGTCGGCTTGGCATAATCTTCTAAAGGGACCATTGGTCGATGAGACCACATAACAGCAAAACAGACGGTTTTCAAATCGAAGGAGTCCCAAGTGCTGAAACTGGTAAACTGGTAAACAAGGATACTGCCGTGCATGAAATTTCAAGATTGTTTTGATCAGTTTAAAACCATTTCGTAAATATACACCTGTGCACTTCACGAAAACGGTGTTTCATGGTCTTTCCAGTGACTTCTACTTAATATTTATTAGATTTAAGTGCCAAATATGCCAAAAACCGTAACTCAATATTAACTCAATTTTAACTCAATCTTAACTCAAACTCAACTCAAACTCAACTCAAACTCAACTCAAACTCAACTCAACTCGTAACTCGATCAATAGTCTATCTCCGGAACCTGGAACGCGTTTTTTCCCTTACTGATCATAGCCTTTGAAGAGAAGTGCCTTTGTCAGTTTTCATTTATGTACTTGCAAAAACAAAAGAAACCGTTCACGAAAAACCAAAATTAATTGACTAGTAAAATCAATAAACAATGAGTAATAGCTGTAAACTGCTTTATGCAGGTAAAAGTGTAGACAGAAAGAAATGTCTATCGTGATTTGGTCAGATCATAGACATACTTTCAATTTCAATACTCTGATTTCAAAACTTGTTTGTAGACCTTTTTTAACCGGTTGAGTAGGGATCCAGACAGACAATTTTAAATTAACAATTAAAGATCACCTTTTCGAACGCTTGCCGACGACTTTTCGGTTAACTATCAACATTCCATTGCGTGAGAACCAGAACCAGGAGTACGCAAAGATCCCAAGTCTTACCATGTAGAAACGGGAAACAGAAGGTGAGCGAAACAAACTTCTTTTCATAGTGTTTTCACTGCTTAGTAACAAGTCATATTCTAGAAAGGGACCAGTATAGATTTCGAAAAACAATGCGAATCGCACCCGTCACCTTTCTAGTCACAAAGTAACTCGCGAACCGGGCACCGTGACACAATCCGGGCTCCAGGTCTAAAACACGGGTCACTTTTGACGGGTTACTCGTGGCAGGTCATTAATTTATTTTACCTTTTCGAAAGTAACCCAAAACCCTAATTGATTTGGGTAACCATAGACCTAAACTTGGCTTTTAGGCCTAAGGTTAGACAAATTGAGGGTTTGTGGTTACTTTGGAAAAGGTAAAACAATGACCTGCAAGTACGAGTGACCCGTCAAACTAAAAGTGTCCTTTGTTTTAGACCCCACCCAATCTCGGTCATAAATTTCTGGGACACTTGATGCCACACATAAATTCACCCCTTCCCCCCTTTTCGAAGTTGTAGGGAAAAAAAACTATAGCGCGATTGATCAACATTGAAAAGGGGGGAAGGGGTTGTATTTTGGGTTGGTGTCACCATCTTTTTGGCTGGGATTGTAGCTAGACAACTAGACGTCATAGCGGACCGAAGGAGGGATTAACGTGCATTTAATTTCATAGCTTACAGTTTAAGTTACCACTTAATAGCACTTAAAAGAAAAATGTAATACCATCAAGGCCAGGCGAAACAATCAAGCATTACTTTCAACATCTTGTGTCTTTCAACTTTGCAGTGAAATGGTTTTCCGACATGTGTGACTAGGTCAAACATTTTCATTTATTTAAATGCTCGGCTCGTTTAACTGCCAACATTACAAAATTTCGGTGATTAGCAAACGTAACAGTCGTGTTGACGCATTGATTTTTAGAATTTCAGCGGTTATGAGCAAAAAGAGTAATGCTGGCTCACTTCGCCAAATGTTTCCCTCTTTCGTTTACGGCGTGTTGATCGACCATGATGCCGGACGACAAATACGGTTCATCATAGCCGCCGGGCCGGCTGTAACTGGCTTAACAATACAGCCCATGTATCCCTCTAAGAAGACATCGTTTTGACGTCGATAGACTTAACAGCAGCAACGAGAATGATGCCGTGAAAGGTGTAATAATTATAAGATTGTTTTGATCATTGGAAAGCCATGGCATTTTGCCAAATTTTATGCAAATATATCTTTCAACGCGAAGAAAACAGTTTTCGAAGTGACTTGTACTGAATATTTACTACTTTTAATTCCGAAAAACGCCAAAAACTGTAACTCAATTTTAACTCAAACTTAACTCAAACTTAACTCAAACTCAACTCAAACTCAACTCAAACTCAACTCAACTCGTAACTCGATGAATAGCCGATCCCATTGCAACGTACCACATCAAATGTCATGGACATTTCGTGTGATCTTTTGACGTATCCATGGCTATTGACCTCAAAAAATGAAGTTACACACACCAAATGCAGGGTGGGTCAACTGTTTTTGGGTAAAGTTTTACGAAAATTGTAATTAATTTTCTTTTTTGTTTTTTTCAGACAGATTTACAGGATGTCTTCTCCATATGATAAGCAACATGTTTTCATTTTAGAAATTTCTTTGTAATTCCACAAGATTTAACTCTCACCGGCTGTCTCAAAGTTTAGGTTGATGTCAGTTTTCTGGTCATGATTTTAAGTACAGGTTTTTGACGAGGTCAACCTTTCTTTTTCTGCAAAGCTTGTTATCTTGTTTTTCAAATGAGATATAGAATTAATCTCTAATGTAAATACATGCTGAGGGGAAACAATCAAGAACACAAGTGTGGTCAGTAATTTCCAGCTTTTTGGGCATAGGACAAGTTTTAATAATGGCCAATTAGCTTGGCTCTTCAAAACGAGTTTGTTTTTCTTCAGATAAAAAAAAGTGAAACGTTGAAACTCTTATGCTGCCTTTTTTTTACGGCTGACTTTGTTTCTTTTCGACGGAAATGATCGCAGGAAAAATATCGATGCAGGCAGGGGCTATTGCGCGATAACTGTCCACGTGACGTAAAGTAGCGTAACGTGACAAAGAGTAGCCAATAAAATCGCTCGAAAATTCATAGGTGGATTATGTTGTAACTATCCACCACTAGGCACTGACACTGTGATAATATAGCCCACAAAGATGATTTTATCTCATTTATTCCTACGACGATTACAATATTTTCGGGCGCATATCCCGCACTAGTTGCTTGGAGATGAATAGCAAAGGATATTCGGAGTTTGAGTATTTAATGTTACAGCATATACTTATAATAGCTCATATACCTTGATCAAGTTGATGGCTAAGCCAATCAAAACTCTTATTAGACTAGAATTGCATTATCCAATGTTCTAGTTTTTAATAAACCAAAACATTCCTTTTCGACATCCATAATATAAATGCTTGCAATGCAAAAGTAACAGAACGTACCTGGAAAACGTTTTCATTCGCTCGATGTATTGTTATCACTTGGTTAGTGCGATTTACACACATTTTCAAGTCTATTAAAACTGGTATTGTCCCTGACGTCTTTAGAATTTCGAGAGTAACAACTATTTACAAAAAATGGTACTGTAACAGCTCTTGCAAGCAATCGATCAATCCCCGTGATTATTCGTTTCAGTCAAGAGATTATGAAGGTAAGAGAAGTAATCCCTCATACTGACCCTATTCCCATCGTAATCCCTGTTAAGTTATTTTTAGATCTCCTGCGAGATCCAGTATTCCCACGAGGGTTAACTGATAGCCAATCACATGTCCTCATTTTTACCAATGTTGACAGCTCAGCGAATTCCCACGCAATGATCGCGTCGTTCGCGATTTACCATCAAACAAAAATGGCGGAGGATGGTGAGACAAACGCTTATATACATTTTGTGGACGAACGTGACTTGTTGACTACAGAGTTAAGCGATTACAATGACTTATGTTTTGAAACCTGTATCTTGGAAGGAACGAGTTATGTAACCGACAGGATTTTGTACAGAATGGCAAATGGCAGACTATAGTCGATAAGTACGATCTCTCTGACTTTAATAAACGCATTCTCGGTTTCCTTTGCGGGATTAAAATATGATGACTTAATTCTTATATGGTGATAAAGTAGACAGATAGAGCTCAACAACAGTACCAAACATGAAAGGAACTTGAATCAAGTGTCCGATAAAAATTTTTGAACCCGTGTTATCGGATTCAAGTGAATTTGCAAAGCACGTATGTTAAATATAGCTGTCTCCTTAAAAAAAGATTTAACACGGTTTCGTATATGGCACAACCTTGAATGTGGTAATTGAAAACTAGACAATTAAGCGATTTCAGTTATAGATGTTTGAAACCTGTATCTTGAAAGGATCGAGCTTTATAAGCGACAGAATTTTGTAAACATTGGCAATTCGCAGACTACAGTCAACAAGTAATATATCGCTGACTTTGTTAACGCGTTCTTGATTTTCCTCGCGGGATTAAAATCTGACGACTTAATTCTTAGATATTCATAAATTAGACAGATATCAGACATGAAAGGAAAACTTGAACGGACAGTGCGATAAAAATGTATGAACAAGTGGTATCGCATGGAAGTAAATTTGCAAAGCACGCATGTTAAATCATAGGCAGCCCAAGCTCGCGTCACTACAGACAGCCGTTGAGAATTTAAACGCGTTGTAAGACTTTGTATGGGAAATAAAATACAGTCGATTATGAAGCCTAAAAATTGCTCAATTTAACGTTCATTCAATAAAATGAATCAAAATGACTCACCTCTGGTATATTCTTGTGCCTTTTGGAGTTCATTTCACAGTTTCGCGAAGTCCGTGTTTTCAATGTTCTAAGACGAAGTCAAGGCTGCACAATAAGATTTCGACCGTTGTCAGCTCAGGGTCGGTTTGCGACTCGAAAATCCATCCCAGCCGCGATTTTTTCACGCAAAGCTAACGCCACATCATTTGCAAACCACGGTGAATGTTTCGTCATCAAAAAACCCCACGCACTTGGCTGGAAATGAGCATTTTCTGCTTCGATTTCCACGATAGCTGATGAATTTAACCGCTTATGATCGCCAACGAGGACACGGAGCTTGGGTCCGAGGTCAAATTAACTCCACCCGATGGAGGTACAGTCATTACAACACTTACCCCATCCCCACAGCGGCTTCTCGTAACAGCTCCATGGTTACGAGAAGCCTCGGACCCAAGCTCCGTGTCCTCGTTGGCGATCATAAGCGGTTAAATTCATCAGCTATCGTGGAAATCGAAGCAGAAAATGCTCATTTCCAGCCAAGTGCGTGGGGTTTTTTGATGACGAAACATTCACCGTGGTTCGCAAATGATGTGGCGTTAGCTTTGCGTGAAAAAATCGCGGCTGGGATGGATTTTCGAGTCGCAAACCGACCCTGAGCTGACAACGGTCGAAATCGTAGTGTGCAGCCTTGACTTCGTCTTAGAACATTGAAAACACGGACTTCGCGAAACTGTGAAATGAACTCCAAAAGGCACAAGAATACACCAGAGGTGAGTCATTTTGATTCATTTTATTGAATGAACGTTAAATTGAGCAATTTTTAGGCTTCATAATCGACTGTATTTTATTTCCCATACAAAGTCTTACAACGCGTTTAAATTCTCAACAGCTGTCTGTAGTGACGCGAGCTTGGGCTGCCTATGGTTAAATATACCTGCATCTTTCAAAATTATTAAACTCGGTTTCGTACATTGGACAGTGTTGAAATTGGTGTCACTGTAAACAACACAGTTAAGCGATTTGAATTATATATCTTTGCATCTTGTTTCTTGAAAGTTACGAGTTTTATAGGCGGCAGAATTTTGTACACAATGAAATACCGCGGACTACAGTCACCAAGTAACATATTCCTGACTTGGTCAACGCGTTCTCGATTTTCTTAGCGGACTTAAACTATGGTGAATTAATTCTATGACATTCATAAATTAAACAGCTAACGCTTTCAAACAGTACCACACATGACAGGAAAATTTTAATTGACCGCACGATAAAAATTTTTAAAACCGTAAGATCGGATTGAAGTCAATTTGCAACGCACGCGTAAAATATAGCTCCCTCTTACAAATTATTTAACACGGTTTCCTACATTAGACAAACGTAAAATTGGTATCAGAGTGAATTATACAGTTAACCGATTTCCATGATATGATTGCAAACTGTATCTTGACGGGGACGAGTTTTGTAAGCGACAGAATTTTGTAGACGATGAGAAAGTGCACACTAAAATGGACAAGTAACGCAATGCAACCAAGGTAAACATATCTGCGTCTGACAAAATTATTTAACACGGTTTGATAGATTGGAAATTCTTCAAATTGGTATCGCTGTAAACTAGACAGTTAAGCAATTCCAAGGATGTATGTTTGAAACCTGTATCTTGCAGACAATGAATTTTATCGGGCCATGAAACTCAATTTTGAAAACGGTGAGTGGCATCGTACAGAATTTGCTGCACTTTCCCTCCTCCACGAAACTTCCACGTAACGCGCGCGGTAACATTATCCGCGGGAAAACTGATATCATCTAAAAATAACCTAAGAGGGATTACGATGGGAATAGGGCCAGTATGAGGGATTACTTCTCTTACCTTTATAATCTCTTGTTTCAGTACAGTGCTTGAGAGGATAGTTTATGCCCAGCTAATTTATTTTATTGAGAAGTATGACATTCTTTACAACTTTTAATTTCTCCTCTGAATATTCCAGACTAGAAAAACTATGTTGAAATGTTGAATACTGCAATAGAAAATGGCCAAATGGACATTTTTCCAAAGCTTTGACACTGTACACAACCAAATGCTATTAGATAAAAATTCTTTGACCCGGGCCATTTAAGTTTCAACAAGAAGTCAACGCAAACGGCGGTTACAAACATCTGCTTGAACTGCATAACTTCTTTATAAACTGAACGTTTCGTATGTTACAACATACATCATCAGAAGTGATTATTATTCAGTTAGAGATAAATTTAAATTCAAAAATACAACTGTACGGACTGTGAACTTACGAAATTGATTGACATAAAACGACAAGATATATCATGATAATAGTAGAGATAAAGTTTCTCACTGCCAACGTTTTCATTAAATGCTGGTTTTTAGATCACGGATAAACAGAGACTCTTTAATCTTACAATGCATGCCTGATCGACCAGTTGCTAATATTTCAAAGTGATTGTGGCAATTTGTAGTGAATGATGTCATTGAGGAACATCAAAATAAGCCAAAAGATCTTGTACAAACGGTTTATAAGAGAAAGAAGTTCTTCTCGTTCTAACTTTCTTAGGTGCTCACAAAACAGCTGAGGTCTTGTATAAGCAAATTGGTATTTTCAACCTCAAAATAGTTTTTCAGAACACCCGTCAAATCTTTTTTCCCTTACAAAGATAAACTAGCTCGTTCCTTCAGGTCAAAAGAAGTGTACAGAGCAAATTGCTGGGATTCCAATGATTTCTATATAGGGTATGCCAAGCCAAATGTAGCAATATTCGATAGTTCTATTTTGATTCAAGAAGGACTGTGGAAATTCTAAGTCAGAGTTCATTTGGTAGCGACGACCGCAATGTTTCCGAGGTTTTAACCCATGTAGATCTTTTGGAAGGAACGATAAGATTGCCAGATAAGTTGGCGACTATAGTTACGTTACTGACGAAACTGACGTAAAACAGTTGGATGATCTGAGACTGGTGTTTACTGAATTACTCGAGAAATTTCACCAACATTTTGGAAACAGTATAACAAGGCCATCCAGTGTAACTTATCTCTCCTGTCATTCCGCTAGAGGTACTCGAAGATTTAAGAGGGATAGGTTTCACTTGGGTAAAGATTGCTAGGGTTTTCGGAGTATCTCGTTGGACAATAATGCGCCGAGTCCGTTTATTTGATCTCGAGAATTTGTCTCGCTTCAGTACCATTACTGATGAAGAAATTGACGGCATTATTCGTGATTTCATTTCAAGGCCTGGCATGGATCATCGATCAACCACAGGTGAACCTTATCTACGAGGACACTTTAGGGCAATGGGGTACACTGTACAACGAAGGCGCATCAGAAAGAGAGAGAACCTCAACAGGTTCGATCCGAGGAACACAGCTCTAAGGTGGAGTGCCTTAGTATCACGAAGGGTGTACTTAGTTCCGTGGCCAAACTCGTTGTCGCACTTGGATGACCATCATTCCTTGATTCGCTAGGGAATTGTCATTCATGGGTACATTGATGGCTATTGAAGACGAATTAATTTCCTTCACTGTAGCACGGATAATCTATCCTCGACAGTTCTCAGTCTCTTTGAAAGTGCTGTGGAACAAGATGGTGGATTGTGGCCATCCCTCATAAGGGTAGACGTCGGTGTAGAGGACACTGCTGTATGCGATACAATGGTTGCAGTTTGTGGGGAGGGTCGAGGTAGTTTTATTGCTGGCTCATCGACTTGGAACCAAAAAGTCGAAAGGCTTTGGAGGGACGTTTTCTGATGTATTTGCTACGTATTTTATTACACCTTCTATGCTATGGAACAAACAGGGCTTTTGGACGTAGAAAATCCCATCCACATGTTTACATTACAGTATGTCTTCTTGAAAATAATAAGTTGTGCCTTATCTGAGTGGATGGTCTCTTTCAATGACCATCCAGTTCAAACCGAGCAAAACTGGTCCCGAAATCAGATGTGGTTGAATGGAATGATAAGTTCAAGCAATCCACTTGCAAATGGCAACCTTGACGATAACCCAGAAGACATAACATTTTATGGAGAGGATCCAGAAGGACAGGCACCCTTTGAAGAAAGTGACAACAACGTTGCATGAGGTGTCTCCTGCTCTGTCAGCTACCAAATGTCAGCAATGGTGAACTGACAGCCTATTTGTGTAACTCTATTGATCCCTTACAAGAGTCTTCTAGTTTTGGAATAGACATTTATGCTGAAACTCTCAGAATTATACTGCAGAGATTAGAGGAATACAATTTGTAAATGTTACATACATATCGTACGAGTTTACTTTCTTGCTTTAAGGAAGACTGGGTCACTAGTTACATTTTTATCAAAGGGGCACTTTAAAAAGGTTAACTTTACTTAAATGAGGCTGGTAATCGCCATCACAACAATTATTGAAAGCTAACCTTTTTAAAATGGGCGCTTAGACTTAAATACTGTTGACCAACGCTGTTTAAAATGGATGTTTTAGGCTTAGCACCAATTGTGACGCTGCTTACGACCAATAGTACTCACTTGAAATAGTATTTTGATGGTAGTCCGTTCAGGTAGTCCATGGACCGGGGGGTCTGTGTTTTCGGGTCACCCCTTCAATGTTTGTCACCTATGAACATGTATGAAGGTTGAGATTTCGAAGTATATCAACAGGTACCGGGTTGCTTCACAGACCTTGACAATTCACAGTTTGAATGTGAACATTGTTACTTTGTTCCCTTTACGTATACAGTGTGATGCCTAACTATACCATCAACTCGTTCCAATGTAAAATGCTTTGCAAATAGCGGTATTATAGCTCCAAACAATTGGTAATAATCATTTAGGTAATAGTTTTTACTAACCTAGCTCAAAGCTCCTCGTTTGGGGAGGTACAAAACTGGGATTAAATCAACGTGGAATGCTAATTTTTATTGTATTGAGTAAGAATAGCAGCTGTTGTTTATGCCATGCACTTTGAATAGATGATTTTTTATTCAGTAGGATTGAAATCAGTGGTCTGAACTGATCTACCTTTTTAATTACTGTTATTACGGGACCTTCTAAACTGATAACATTTGCAAAGAAAACTTCTTCAAAATATCCGCAATGGACTATAAACAACATCAATAAAGAAGGAAAGGTTTTCTTTAGTACTTTAGTACTTGGTAAAATTTCAGTTAGTGCCGCAGGGATTTTTTTATTGACTTGCATGAGAGACTGGCATTAGCTATGCAAGTGCTACGGGTGTGGTTCATACTCAAAAACACCTGGCCCCAGTTGTTCAAACGATGGATAGTGCTATCCGCCGGATAAATCACTATCCAGTGGATAAGTAATAAGAAAATCAATTGCATTATCCAATGGATAGTGATTTATCTGGTGGATAGCGTTATCCACCTTTTGAACAACTGGGGCCTGGAGTAGCTCAGAATACGCCAATTCCTTGACACAAAGTAATATCCTTCACTCCCAAGTCCTCATCAGAATATGTATGCAAAACAATGTAAAACGGGGCCCCTTTATCAACATCAACAAAACAATTTCAACAAAGAGTGGCAAGATCTGTGGCAAAGGACATGCAGTTGCTCAAATTGAAACTCCACTGTATATAACACATACTGAGACGTATCAAACCCCTTACAATCAAAGGGACATAAAGATTTCTTAAACACTTCTGGAACCATGTCCTTTAATTTTCAACACAACATAACAACGACACTTAACTCTTCATGTGCCTTTAAAGGTTTCCTTCAACTAATGTTTGAACTACACAATGCCAAAATACGTGTTTTTGAAAGCATAATCATAAAGGGCAAATAATTCTCTGTCTGATGGATCGAAAAGACAACCCTGCAGATCCACATGGTAGATGCATAGTATTTGAACAGGTGTGAGACTTGGGCATGAAATCAGAAATGGCCCTCCTCTTTCTTGATCCCTTAATGAATTGAAAAGAAAACATCATTTAAATCAATTCATTCTAATTTTACCTTCCAGCCGTTGTGAGGGACGTCAATGTCCTGAGCAAAGATAACATGTTTGATGTTCAAGACAAGAGCTCTGAGACTGGTGAAAGGAGTACAGTATGTCTCATGCAGTATTATCATACTATAACTATGGATGGTGAACATGTATAGTATTGTGCAAAAGTAATGAGAGCGAAATGCGTGAATTTCGTTTTTTGCCCCTGCGAACTTTTGTTCTGGACAAAATTTCGCCATTTTTCGTCGAAATAACTTCTCATTACTTTTGTACAATACTAATGTGAGGGCAAGGAGTAATAAAAGCCCCAAAGGGAGAGGTCAAAATTCAGTTTCTGTGGAACGTTTGATGATCTCACCCAAAAAACACACTGATTATTTGACATCAACTTTCTTTTTAGTTCTGTGTGCGTGTGAAGCCTAGGTGCACTGTCCATGTGTCTTTGGTCAGCCCTAATTTACAAAATTTGTCACTTAGTCAACCAAGTTAAATTTATTAATTTTTGCAAGACCTTGAATGTCTTTCTGTCTTTACTAGCCCCCTATGGTTGTTTCAGGTAGCCGATACATTACTTTATCATTATATTTTTCCTTTCTTTGTTCTTGACAAGAACAATTACATTGATGCCTGTTTTTAAATACTTTTGTTAACAAATAAAAGTTTAATAACTCTTAAGAATCAGTGTGAGGGAAACACACAAACTTAGACTTAACTCTCTATCAGTAGAGTTATTGCCAGTGTCGTCTTCAGTGCGCATTACCAGAAATTCGCGACATTTCGTTCACGCGATGATTTGTGTCTGCGGTTACCCTTGAAACCAAAGGAGCATGCTCACTGGCGTCAAATTGCGAAAACAACATGTACCAACTTTACCATCTTCACGTCTCAATCTTCCTTGGATCCTTGATCCGTTTTCCTTACTTAATTTAAACCATCGACCGGGAATCCAAAAATTAAGAAGGTCAATGTAGTTAAACTCATTTCCTCTCTCGTCTTTCATTCCAACAAGCTCATGCTATTTCATCAGAATTGGATATGGCATATATATTGACAGAGCTATTTCAGATTCTAGACGGCGCTGCTGGTTTATATAAGACAGAGAATTTATATAAGACAGAGGGGATTCAGTGACTTTTAGCTTACAGCCTAGGGCTTCCTTTTTCTAAAACATAAGACATTTTTAGCGGTATTCCTCTGGGCTCAGGATGTGAAAAACACGAAGAGCAATGGTAATTTGGCGTGATTTTTTGCATTTTGAAGTCTGCAGATATTTGAAACAGCGGTAGAAAGCGTAAAAATGCTAGGCTGCTAAGCTGACATAAACATGGCAGCTTTTTTTTGAGAAGAAAGCTATGGAAAATGGTTGTTCTTCCCGTTTTTCACATCCTGCGGGACATTCGTGCGACCAGATGAAGGCTACATCCATTCGCGAAAAAGCGTCCTTTTCGGTGCCGATGGGCGGCATTCTGTTTTATTGTGGAACGTTTTATTTAACGTATTTAAAAAGATCGTAATTTGAAGAAACGTTTGAGGGGTCGGCACCTATGGAAGCGTCAAAGACACGCACAGCTCAAAGCTTGGAAGTCAAGGTAAGTGAAGGTATTTTGATCAAATTAGAAGGCAAGTACCAGCGTAAATCCTTGTTATTTTGGCGCTATTTGGCGGCTCAAACAATGAACGAAATGGTAAAAAAACATTCGCTTCGTAGTGTAGTTGCATATTATTTATCAGGGAAAGGTCGGCACTTCGAATTTAATTTATTTGAACTGCTGAAAATTGATATTTTATTTTAGATCCCATACATTTCTTTATAACATCGGGCAGCCATTTTTTCTGTTCCATTTGATTGACATGCGGTATTCGTGACGCAATATGACTCGAATTTCTGGTAATGATCTATCTTTGCTTCTTTTACTGTTGCTAGCACAAATTCAATGCATGGCTGCTGGTCAAAGGTGAATGAGCATTGGGACTGTTAGTGCTGCTTTATTCTGGGCTGGCCTAAGCAAATAGAGGAATACAGGGAAACTTCTGCCAAGCATGTGAATCCCCAGACTGTCAGGGCCTTCACGGAGTTTTAAAACACATGGTGATACTTCCGATTTCTCTTCACTGACAAAAATGTCCTGTAGGAGGTCTTCAGAAAAATATTTTGGGACTTCAGTGTCCATTCCGAAGAAGTGCAATGGCAGTCATTTGTCCCACAAAAAAGTAATCTTCAGAAAGGTGTTCCTTAAGACCTGTTTCAAAATATCTTCTCTTTATGTGCTGGTTACAAAGCCCGATCCACTCTCTTCTTGGACCTCCACAGTCTTGAGCCATTTCTCCATAAAACTCTACTTGAAAGGTTATTCTTGGATCCTGAATTGCTCTCAATTCATCAAATGTTGTTTCTAATGCATTGTCCCGGACTACAGCAATGAAATTGGTTTCCCCTTCATTTACAGATTCATCATTGGTCCTGTCCAAAGGACGACCATAAACTATCTTACACTGCAAGTATCGCAGCATTTTTTTGGCTCTACTATAACACTTGCAGGAAATTCAGAAACAATATTTTGAGGGAATTTACTTCCATTTTCCTCCCAGCTTTCATATTTTGTGTTAGTGGAACTCTCTGTATGATGCCTTGGTGTGGTAGCACTGCTTGCCCCCTCTGTTTGAACGTTGGGTGAGGTGCTGATAGAAGGCCTGTCTAGCTGACTTGTGATTGTACTGGCAGTGGTCGAGGCTGCACTGGTGAAATTTGTATCTTGCTGATAAGACTCTATTTCATTTTGGTCTTCTTCCAGGTCTACCTGTTCCGTCAATACGAAATCAAAGGCCTGTTTCGCGCAAATGTAAAGGAGACCCTGCCCGGCCAGCTTTTTCACAACATTGTAGTTGTACTCTGTGTTCTCGGCCAACCTTAAAACTGAAACTGTTTTCTGGGTAACTTTTACAAATACAAAGTCGTTTGGTCCCAATAGACTATACTGACTTTTCAGCGAGGATGCTACCTTTGCTCGTACAGTTGCTTCACTATCGTCCTCAGGAAGTTCTATCATACCGCGTTCGACGATGTTTTCTTTCTTCAAAGTTTCTACAGCGTCTTCTTCATCGCTCTCCTCTGATTTTTTCCCTTAGTAAAGCAAATTCAAATGGTTTCTTCTCCAGAGGTTTTGACTTCTTCTCTTCCTTGCTCTTCGTGGACGTGGCTCCCGCTGCCGCTCTAAGACGTTCATTTCTATTCAACCTCCGATAAAATCCAGTGTTTGTGCTCGTCTGCATCATGGATCTCGCGCGAACCAGAATTTCAGCGATTGAACCAGAGCGGGTTGTGGTTGAACAGGTTGTGTTTGGAGCACCCGAACCTGAACGCACTCTTAGGAGCGTATCCGAAGCACTTTTTAGTAGATCAGCCGCTTTTTTAAGCTTTTCTTGATCTTCATTCATGGCGAAAGAGATCGATGCACACTCTCGCATTGCACCTTAAACAAAATGGCGGTGTCAAAGCGCGGGAATTCTTTGAAAAACCCGACTCAGACCCCAAAATTGAGTCAATTTTAACGCTCGACCCAGACCCCAAGATGAATAAATATAGGCGAACATTGAATGGATTTAAGAATTGAAGTGAACGAATGGGTATTGAACTGAATGGGATGTACGGATTGAATTGGACAAATGTAGGCAAGGAATTGAGTGGATGCGAATTCGAACTAAATTGACTCATACAAGAATTATGTTAAAAAGGCAATTAAAGGTGAAATTGAATACACGCGGATTAAATTGAATGGACACAGAAATTGAATCGAATAAAGACAGAGTGAATTGAATGGATATAGATATTGAATTGAATGAATCTAAAAATTAAATTGAATAAATATGAATTTATTTAAATGAATGCAGAAATTGAATTGAATAAATAAGGACTGAATTGAATAAATAAATATTAAATTGAATCAAAATAGAACTATTGAATATTGCTACATTTGGCTTGGCAAAACGAAACGCCTATTCACGGTGACAGAAAAAAACAACATTTTAAAGCCCTAAGTAAATTCTTTAAATTTATCTGTAACTGAATAATAATCACTTCTGATGATGTATGTTGTAACATACCAAACGTTAACATGGTTTATAAAGAAGTTATGCAGTTCAAGCAAATATTTGTAACCGCTGTTTGCGTTTTATTCTTATTGAAACTATTAGATAAACTCTTTAAGTATAGTATCCGTGGAATTCCAAGACCATGACTGGTTTACAAACGTCAACAATATGTAAAAAATAATGACACTGAGTCTATCTTGATGGATATTACCTGTGGGACTCCTCAGGAGTCCACTCTTGGTCCTTTTGCTTTTTTTCGTCAGATATGTCCAGAAATGCAAGGAATAAGATGCACGACGATTTCAGTAAGCGTCACGAAGTTCCCCCTCGGGGTGAAGTGGGATGCAGGGATAGTGCAATGGTAAGAGCACTCGCCTCCCACCTATGTGGCCCGGGTTCGATTCCAAGTCTCGGGGTCATATGTGGCTTGAGTTTGTTGGTTCTCTGTTCTGCACCATCAGGTTTTTCTCCGGGTCCTCCGGCTTTCCCTTCTCTTCAATAACGAACGTTTGACTTCATTTGCTGGTTAATTGTTGATTTCAGTTTACAGTGTCCCCAATTAGTGTTCCAGTGCTAGAACGACTAGACACTTAAATAAAGTTCCTTTCGGAATACCGTCAAACAATTAACCGTGTGCCCCTAAATGCTGCCTCCTCAAGTAAGGGTAAACTTCTGCATTTACCCTGGCCTAAGAAACACTCTTATTCTAACCTTATTGCTAGAAATAGATAGGAAATTAATGCTTAGATTGGGCTTGCATTTCTGGACCGGACATGTAATTGTTATATATCAATGCCTTTCTAAATGCTCTAAGAAGTTGTAATTGAGACTACACAAATATATTCTTCTCGTCAAACAACCACAAGAGCTGTTCTACGGATCTTAATTAAATTTGGAGAATGTAAGATGTCAACTTTTTTTTGAAAATGATATCTGTAAGGAAATCCTACCACCACCATCCTCCCCTAACCTTTCAAGGCATGCCACAGACATCTATTCTTATAATACGAGGTTAGAAGGCCTATAACCCAGAAGTTCTTACCTCTCTCATTTGGCTTGGCCCATCAATTTACAATTGACTGCGTACACAATGGTCTTCTTTTCAAACATGAAAACTGAAGACAATTCTTTACTTTAACCCAATCCCTTCTAATTGCATAATAGCCTGATTTAGCAAAAGGGCGGGAATGTCAGTTGACGATGGCGCACGCTGAAATATATCCATATTAGGTCATATTAGAGTAGAATCCCAACTATTCTACGGGCTCTCCTTTCGTCAACTGACGTTCGCTCTCTGTTACTAAATCAGGCTCTTGTGCAATTGTCAGGGCCTGGGGTAAAGTAAAAAATTGCTGTCAGTTTTCATGATTGAAGAAGACGACCATTGCGTACGCAGTCAATTCGCTTATTGACGTCAATTCGTCACATCGTATCTTTCATAATTCCGCTTCGGAATCTGTGATCACCTTTGGAAAAATAACATTTGGACGAGTCTCACTAAATGAGGAGACGACTACACAAGAGAGAAAGGCACAGAATTCGAGCATGTTGTCTTGCGTTATTGATCCGGTCCGAGTTTTGTCAATCCAATCGCCAAAGGCCGTTGTTAAAGAACAAGCTTCAGCCGATATTGTACAAACACAACTCAAAGATCTGAGCCAGGAAACTCAAGTGACCGTCCAGCCCACGTTTGTCAGCCACAAGATAAAACAACATCTGAAACCTCGCGAAGTCAAACCGTTTATTGTCAACCAACAATCCGTTGTTTATGAATTTAAATGTGACCTGTGTGATGCAGGTTATGTTGGTTACACGCGGAGTTATTTGCATCAACGCGTCTTTCTCTTCTCTAAACATTTTCGTGAAAGTGAAAGAAAAAGTTTGACTGTCTCATTTATGAAATGATTTTTTATTCATGAACTGAGACCAAGACGACCAAAACATTCGTGCGAAAGTTTTTAAATCATTTCTAATTATGTTATTCTTGCATGTTTTTTAACACCCTTTTTTCACATTTTCATACTTTACATACTTTTACCTTTTTGTTTTATATTTATACTTATGCAAAAATTTTTTATCTTCACTTTTAGGTTGATAATGACTGATGTTCAGTCGAAAGGTCGCGTGTTTTACCGTTAGTTCTTAATTCAAATTAATATACTTACCGTGATTTATAAATATCCTGAGTAAAAAAGAGAATGTAATAGTTAATACTGAGAGCATCTATAAGCCTGAACGGTAAAAAAATGCCTATTTAACCATGCATTTGGAAACCAATGTCTCATCCTAGATGCTAATCTAGTGTTGTTTGCTCTTTTCGAATTGCTAAGGAAAAAAAAAAAAAAAAGAAAAAAAACAAAACGAGTAAAGCTGAAAAAGATAAAGATTAAACAAAAGAAAGGAACTTTGTTTAAGTGTCTTATCGTTCTAAGGCTAATTGGGGACATTGTAAACTGAAATCAGCAAATTAATGCAAATCAAATCAAAGGCTCGTTTTTGAGGAGATGGAAAACCGAAGTAACAGGAGAAAAAAAACGTATCGGAGCAGAGTAGAGAACCAACAAAATCAACCCAGTCACATATGACGCCGAGTCTCGGAATCGAACCGAGGCCACTTTGGTGGCATTCTCTGCATTCTCTGCATTCTTCTTGTTATTATGTTTATGTAAGTATTTATATAAAAATCGGAAATCGGAAATCAAATGGAAAGGTCCGTTTCGGTTTCTTGCGACCGGAATATTCAGGATCACCTCTGGAGTTGGTCCACTTATTTCGGTTGGAATACTCCGACCGAAATTCGCCGTTCCATTTTTGACAAACCGGTTCTTTGCCCTAATTAGGGAATTCGGAAAAAGAAAAAAAAAGTGGCAAGAGCCATTCCTATTGGTTGGCCCGGTTTAATCGGAAAATGCCGCTCCATTTTCCTTCGGTATTCCCACTTATCTCTGACCGGTCGGTTTGGCATAATGGAAAGCACCCAATGACTCTCTACATTTTCCTTCTAATGTTTTTTTTTTTTCAGTTGGCATCTTTTGCGTGCATTGTGTATACGTAGGGAAAGAATGAACTTCACATTACCCTGATATTAAGCTAGATAGTCGCCATTCCTTCGGTAATACAAAGCTATCACATCACTTGTTCTATTTAAAGTACTCAAAAGAGAAGTGGTATAGCTTAGTAAACATTCAACAATATTACTACGGAAAAATGCAAGGTTGAAAATTGCACGAACAGCCTCTAATATTAGAATTCTCGAAACGACTCCGCGTGCACCCATTTTCCGGTAGATGTTGCATCGGTGTCTCCGCAGAGATTTTTTGCCTCAACAACGAAAAAGTCCTTCCAATGGCGCAATAGGGCTCAATCCCTTATTTAGGTAAGAGCTGTTGGGTTGCGCCATAACGACAACGCCATCATAAACTGAACAATTGCAAACTGGTGCTTTAAGTTTTGTTCTGGGCCCGCTGACAAGCTTCATTTCCTCTCATTGAAAATCATCAAGGTTATAACTAAGAACCGCTTCTCTGTGTTTTATTATTTTGATTTTTTGATTTTTTTGCGTTTTTTTTTTCTTTCACCTTCGACAGCGAGCACGCTTAGCGTGTCAGATATCGCTCGCAGACCGCATCTTGAATCCCAGCACGTGCGCTCCAAAGTTCTCTCAGCTTTTCATTCACTTGAGTTCAGTAACACTTGAGTTCAGTGACAAAACCGAAGGTCGTGGGTTCAATTCCCACCCTGGTCAGAGTTTTTCTCTGTCCTTGTGTGGGCCCATTTCCATAAGTAGGGCTAACGCTCACATGGTTCATATGGGATAGAAATCGAGCACTTCACATTACACTCTATTCAGTTAACTCTGTTTAAAATATAAGTGCTACACGGCCAACGTTTGTATAAACGTAACCTTTCTTTGTACTTGTACATGTTCATTGCCGTGACCTTAACAGCTTCAGTTCCCACGGCCAGCTCCCGTCTGACCTTGTAGCTCAGTCGGCAGAGCGGCGGAGATCTAAACCGAAGGTCGTGGGTTCAATTCCCACCCTGGTCAGAGTTTTTCTCTGTCCTTGTGTGGGCCCATTTCCATAAGTAGGGCTAACGCTCACATGGTTCATATGGGATAGAAATCGAGCACTTCACATTACACTCTATTCAGTTAACTCTGTTTAAAATATAAGTGCTACACGGCCAACGTTTGTATAAACGTAACCTTTCCTTGTACTTGTACATATATACTGGAGACATGTATAGTTGCGCATGCAAGAAACGGTTCGGGAGCGGTGCCAACTCTGCATTCAGTGTAATAATGTTAGAAGATATAATACAAAGAATCATTCGGATTGGCTTCGAGTGCGGTCAGCCTCTTTTCTTGTTTTTTTGTTTGTTTTTTATTTTGATTTTTGGTGGCAACATAAGAAAAATGAATACTTTGGTCAATGACAATATCGTGGTCGGTTGAAGTATTGAGTTGGCTATTTACTAGTAGAGAAAAAAAATAATAACTTTTTTTTTTGTAATTACCCTATCCTTCAATGTCTGCCATCAAAATGGAAAAAAAGTGCAACAAAGTAGGATTTATTCAATTAGAGTTAACCCTGTTAATATCAACCTAATGAACGGGAATCTTTCGAAGTGCTACTGAAGTCTACTATTTCAAGTAATAAACGTTCTACAATTCAGTGGTTGTCGATAGATTCATTGTTGAACTGAAAAAAAAAAAAAAATTCTCTAGTAGCATCCACTTGCAGAGTCAGCGTCCTTGCTCCACAATCCCAGGCTACCGTCCACCTCTTCATAAGGACATGTATTGTGACTTGTAACGGCCTATTATTTTTGAGACCACAGACGGGGAATGTAAAATGAAGCATATATATTCTCTGTGAGGGTCCTGTCTTTTAAGCGTCAAAATAACGACAGACTGATTCCACTTGTTAATGCTTTTCCAAAATGTTTCTGTTGATTTCAATCAACACGCCGCCACATTTATAGTTTGGTTGATGACTGGCTTTCGTTTTGTTCAAAGTAGCAATTTAACTATGGATTTACTCTTTCCTTCCCGTTTAGCCGTTATATCGTAATTGCCTGATTTCCGGCCGTAAACATTCACTTCGAATATTATTATGTCGGGCCTTTCTTGGAGCCAGCCAGTCGGGTTGTTTTATTAGAGAATGGTATGTCAGTTCCTTGTAAAAGTTAGCAAAATCGGATGGTTAACAGTTCCTGAGTTCCTGGCCTCTTGAAAGAAAAAATGTTAGTTTTCCACCCATTCACGCTTTTAACTTCGGTTTATCACACAGAAAAAAGTAATCTACGGTCTTGCTTACATTGCCAACGAATCAGCCGAGCGAAGACGCGAGGCTGACTAGGCAGCAGCCTTATAGAGCCGAAGTGCGAGATTGTTGTGTCTGCAGAAAAAAGGTTCGAGCGCTCCAGAGAAAATGTAATGTAATGTAAAGCCGCTTATCACCTGACTTCATGAACCAATGAAAGTGTGTGTTTTGATGTTTTATGTCATTAGACAAACTTCCATGAAGAGCGCGACTATTTATGATCCTGTGTTTGGAGGTGAATGAAAACACATTTTTTTCCCATTTCCCTGACCATTGTGTTTACACTTGCTTTGACTGTTCTTTAACATTTATTTTCAAAGCGGCGTGTTCTATACTGAGTAAATGAGCTCAAAACTAAGGCCACGTTTACAAGGAGAGAGGGTAACCCTAGTGCTAGGGTTAACCAAGCAAGAGGGTTACCCTAGCACCTACACATTTCTTCTTTTTTTCATCGACGCGTTTACAAAGCAACCAGCGTTACCCTAGCGCTAGGGTAACCCTATCTGAGTGTTAGGGACAACTCGCCTAACCAGGCAACTTTTTAGCGGTTTCCATTGTGTTTGCGATGCTGGCGGTTACCAAGCACACAAAGTTGTCCCGGGTGGTAAGGTAACCCTACCTGTGAAATTTTGCTTGTAAACCGGGGCTCAGTCTGACTCTCCTTCCAGGGTAACCCTGTCAGGCCTGCTTGTAAACAGGGCCTAAACCGGCAAACGTGTTATCGGCCGCTGTTTTCAATTTCGGCCTTCGGCCAGCGAGTAGAGCACTTTGTTTTTCGTTTTGTAACCATTGAGTTGTGAACAATTTAATTTCCAAAGGAAGTATATTGTCTGCAAAGTACACAATTCAACGATCAATTTGACTTATAACCGCATGTTCATGGCTGTATCTCGCAAAATAAAAAAAAATTCTGCAAGTGAAACAACTTTCATGTGCGAGAGAGTTTGGTTCTCCATTACGTGTTTCACACTGAAAAGTCGAAAAACACTTCAGTGATTTTGTTCATGACACTGATATTATTCGACTCAATTATTGTATATTCCTGTTAAAATTCGGGTCGTTCAAAAATTACAGAAGTACTTTTGTTGTTTGAGATACAAAGTGTGCAATTTCTATTGTTATTGTTTATTGTTAACTATATAAATTGAGTTGTAGTACTTTGGAATAAAAAAAAGATACAACTACTGTTGGGTATTTTGCAACTCTGATACAAATCTGCAAACTATTTATTATATTGACTGTCTCGTTGGCACTCAGCGATAGCTATCACTAATTACATGGCGGCGCGGAGATACGAAATTTCTCTTCGAGTGTTGAAAAATATTTCACGAGTGAGCGCAGCGAACACGAGTGAAATATTTTTCAACACGAGAAGAAAAATTTCGTATCTCCAAGCTGCCATGTAATATTCTATTTATTATAGAAACGCCAATGAAATACTAAACCACTCACGAAACGCATCGATAGTCGCGATTCTTATATGTAACCATAGCAACAGTGATCTTTTCACGTGTGAAAATAACGTGTTATCTTTACGTGTGAAGATATCATGTTTTCGCCCGAAAGCTCACTTGGTATTTCATTGTTGTTTATGGGTGCTTTCCATTATGCCTGACCATCAGGTCGGAGACCAGTGGAACTAACCAAGGAAAAATGGTACGACATTCCAACCGGACAGAAGAGATCCGTTTACGTTTCGACCGAAATTTCGGTTACATCACAGTAAAGTGGGACTCGAAACGACAATGTTTGTAAATGGCACGTTACGTTTCGGTCGGACCGGACCGACCGGTTAAAGAGGTCCCAAATATTCCGGTCGGACCGAACCGAAAAGGACCTTTCCATTTGACTTCATCCCGAAATTTCCGGAAATTTTGGCTCAGTGGAAAGCACTGGCAGATATTGATTCGATCGGTTCGAGAAATTACTCACATGAGTTACGTTAGCGCGTTCACTAAACAGAGCGAGTAAGACGCTCATTTGATAACCTCTACATTTGAGGGCATAAAGACTATGGTTACATGATCCGTTAAGACCTCCGGACTGGGCAAACTTAACAGAAAGTGTGCATCTTTTGCCATGTTCTTAAATCCTACTCAGATGCAAATTAACTCAATACTAAACAAACCACTTTCTCACTGTTCGTTTTATTATATCGATAGCTACAAAGCTCTTATTTCATGTTCACTCTTACACCGCCTGGTGGAAAGCGTATATCATCCGCTACTTACAGCAGTGCTAAAGACATTGCACGCGACAATCAAAACACTTAAGTTTTCAGTTATAAAGCTAAATTAACACCACATTAAAAGATAAAGAAAAGCAAGAAACCTTTTGTTTTTTATTTAAAACGAAAGTGCATGGTTTATCATCTTGTAGCCATCAGTTTCTCGTTCTACTCAACTGATATCACCGGCTATCGAACGTGATCGGTATCATCCATCATTATATCGATATTTTGATCTGAACGTTTTAGAATTATTTCTGATCTCATTTCTGATGAGTACTTGCCAATTATGAGTACTTAATTAAATATCCATCCAAAACACCGCCCTTTTGCGAAGAGCCTTAACTTCAAGGTTAGGTAATATTTTTTTCCTCAAAACAATAGGTATATGTTCCTAAACACAGCTCCAGTTGGGCATACAATCATCTTAGAAAGTGCCTGGCTTGTTCGTTCGCTCTTGTAAAATAAACCAGAAAAAGAGACTGAACAAAAAACAAAACAAATTAAAGAAACAATCTTCAAGAGACAGCAATAAACTCCTCTAGGTTTCAGTAAAAAAAAAAAAACACTATCCACGATGACATTTTTCATATGTTGTACTTTCTTTAACAGTGGCGCGAATATCAGCTGGCGTCAACTTTATATCACAAATTGCGCTATTACAATTACAAGCAAGGGTGTCATTACAATGTATAGCATACCTCTTTAATTGTTCTTAAGTGTAGATAACAAAATCGGTTAAAAAAATCGAAGATAAAGAAAAAAAAAAGCTAGTTGGTCAGAAAAAGCGTGATGGCGGATTCTGAATGCCTTTCCACAAACAGTATATTGTTGCCTTTGTCAAGTTAAGCGCTGGGTCCTTTGTTGTAGGCCGAGGGAAAAAAAACACAAAACAAAAAACAAAAACAAAACAAAACGAAACGCCAGTTGAGAAATTTACCTGCTTTGCTTGCACCTTAAGCTTGATGTACCTTAAACGGTTTCCAACCCTGAAAGCAATATGGAACAAGGTAATGAATTATATTGAATGATTTCTGAAAGTCATTAAAAATATTTCAGCACCATTTTTGGGGAGTTCATGCTTTAAAACAATTATTTTTCTACGTGAAACACCACTTTCAATCTTCCCTTGGAGCTGCTAGGACGCACCTCCATGATCATAACTGACTAGCTTTTTTTCCTCAAGATGTCGCTGGTTACGTCCATTGCGTTGTGTGCAGTTCTCGTTTTCACTGTTTGCAGCTGTGCTTCCTTGCAGAACGACAAAATAGAGAACGAGGAGAAAAAAGGTATAATAACCAGGGGCCCGTTTGAGAGTTACAATTCACTCTGCATCTTATAAACGGAGGGATTTTAAGTCATCAAGCTTCACAATCATTTTGCTTTTTTTGATTTTGAAAACATGTCAAAAGAAATGCTTGTCAAAACTAGCGAATGGCAGTTTCGGAAATGGCTTCTCGGGCCTGAAAAGTTTTCGGGACGTTCGAGAATTGGTTAAATATAGTGATGTACATCAATTTACAGATCCGTACTCCTTTTTCTCGTTGTTTAGCGCCTGGTATTTCTTGTTTTATTGTTTTTTTCAATCTAATAATTTTCGGATAAGGCCAGGTATTTTATGGTTAGGGGAGTTTACCCACTACGTGAATACGGCCTTTAGCCTGATATGAGTATGCCTTCCCATTATTCAAGACCTGCAATACTAGTTTTACCCTGAGTTTTACCACCCAATTGATTCTCCTTCTTCATTAGATCTTTACGTTGCAATCAGGAATAAATATGTTCACTTTTTTTCTCTCTCACAGAAAAACCTAAAAGTCAGGCTTAAAAAATAGGTATAAGATATTGTGTAAAACCTCTTTGCCCATCCCCTACGGGTGATTTTTTTAGAGTTATGAAAATGAACCAGTGATTCTGACCGTGAGGACCTTTTGAAGAGTTTTATTGGAGGAACGTAGAAGCTAGGGAAAGGAAAGCTGCTCAGTACTACTGCTACTGCTACAGTAACTGCTACTGCTACTGCTAATGCTACGGTGACTGCGACTGCGACTGCTAGTGCCAGTGTTAGTGCTAGTGCTAGTGCCATTGCTCCTGCTACTGCTACTGCTACTACTACTACTACTACTACTACTACTACTACTACTACTACTACTACTACTACTACTACTACTACTACTACTACTACTACTACTACCACTACCAATAATAATAATAATAATAATAATAATAATAATAATAATAATAATAATAATAATAATAATAATAATAATAATAATAATGATAATAATAATAAAGCCTAATAAAAAAGGGCTTGGAGAAATACACCAAACAAATCCCGGGTAACATCAAAATTAGTGAACTACCCTTGGCGCTCCGCTAAAATTCCCCTGAATTTTAAGAATTTGGCAGGAAAATTGGATTCTGAGCCAAGTTAATTTCCAGTGGCCTCAGTGATGGAAAGAAACACTTTACTAATCGGAACGTCATAGGTTCGAAACCTGTTAAGAGCGCTTGGCATTTTTTTTTCCGAATGTGTTGAAAAAAATGTACGGTCTGTTCATTATATAAATAATTATAAGTCCAAATATCTGCAGCGGCACAATCAGTGTTGAAGATAGTCTTCTTTGAGATGCTTAAACATTAGATCTTGTAGACAGCGTACCTCCGTGGTACCGAGCCAAAACTGGTCTGCGAAAACGACCGAGCGCAAGCATTTTGGGATGTCCCAGTTTATGCAGGTCATGTAGACCTGTGAGCTAATCGAGTTGACGCTCAAATCGTAGACGGAGATGAGCTGCCCGTGAATAGCTAACAAGGGGATCAGGAGCTGCAGGAAGACAGACAAGTATGGCCCACTGCGCTTGGAACTGAAGAGGCAGTCGGCTTGTTATCAAGTCAAGCAAGTTAACATCATCATGGACTTGTTAAAGGGTTATAACAAGGAGCTGCCGAGTATCATCAATGGACTTGTAGGCCCTTCCAGCGGAAAAGAAGAGGTGTTGAGGATGCAAAAGGCCAGTCCTTTCTCAAAGTTTGCGCTTAGGGCGTCACTTTAAAGTGCTGACATAAAAACCTTGCAGTCAGGCAACACTATTAGAAAACGTAATTCCTAGACGTTATTAGGGTTGTTAGTTTCATAATAATAATAATAATAATAATAATAATAATAATAATAATAATAATAATAATAATAATAATAATAATAATAATAATAATAATAATAATAATAATAAAGCAGCAGCTGGGTAGCACAGTAGCACAGTCGGTTAGTGCGCGGCCTTTGTGCAAGTGGTCTCAAGTTCGATCCCCGGATGACACATCCTTATTTCCACTTCTTTCTGTTCTGTGCAATTTAAGTATCTCTAAAATACCCGTTAAACGGAGCACTTATGGAGGAGGGGGGGGAGTAAAATGAACGCACCGCCGACCCCAGGTTTGTCAGTTGAATTACTGTTACGAGTTATCGACGCTAAATAAGGTTACTATCTACTATCTATTATCTATCAACAACAAACTTGGAATCGGACCCGGACCACATTGGTGGGAGACGAATGGAATTACCACTACGCAAAGCCCTCCTTTCCCTCCTAAATAATCAACAAACCATTCATCACAGGCTGTTACACGATGATTTAATTAATCCTTGCAATTCCATTTTCCTTGAGTCTCATGCCCGTTTTAAAGGTCGCATTTCACATAGGTCGAATCTAATGCAAATGAGAAAAATCTATTGTCTTCGCTCATTTGGATTAGATTCGGCACATGTGAAATGCGACGTTTAAAACGGGCCTTAATTTGTAATGTGCGCTTTTCTTTAACATTAACAGGTCCCTTTCAGACTTTGTCACGAAAGCGCCGCCAGCAGATCACCAGCCGTTGTGGCGCCCTCCAACCAGGCTGGCAATGTTGTGATTCATACCAATACAACCCAGTTACCGAATTGTGTTGCAACGACAATCCGGCCCCAAAACCAACAGGACCGACTGTGATACCAGCTTGCTGCGACCAAGACGCTTACGACCAAACTACCACACTCTGTTGCGATGCCACTCTTGTTGCAAAACCTGTAGGGGTCATTTCACCAGCCTGCTGTGGGTCCACTGTCTACGATTCCAACACAACTCTATGCTGCAGTGGTGTCGTCACGTCAAGGCGCGTACCACAGGCACTTTGTTGTGGAACTCAATCATACGATCCGGTCACGCATTTGTGTTGCCAGGGAGCTCCGGTGCCCAAACAAGGCGGGGTTAACTCAACGTCATTATGCTGTGGGCCATGGGCATACGATGTTTCTAATTCCCTGTGCTGCAGCGGTTTTGTCGCATACAGGACGGCATTACAGACCCACTGCTGTGGACCTACTTCTTTCAGTCCGACCACACAACTGTGTTGTAATGGTGTTCCCGGGCTCAAGACTGGATATACAAGCCCAAGTTGTTGTGACTCAACAATCTACGACACGCTTACCAGTCTGTGTTGTGATGGTAGCTTCGTAGTCCTGAAAACACCCCTGGTTTCTACATGTAATGGTTTAAATTAAATTAACCTACAGAAAACAACCTAAGGATGGTGCCTACTAATTCAAAGGTGTTTTTGCCCCGGTTTATATGATTATGCAGGAAATGTAGATCTTAACAAGTGTTATTGAAATCCAAAAGGAAAATTGGGGGCAACCATGCATTTTTCAAAGATAATTGATAAATAATATTTGAAAAAACTTGAAAAAAGCAATGTATGGCGTTCTTTCTCAAACGGAAGCTTAATTATCTCTCAAAAATGCATGCATATGGCTACCCCCAATTTTCTTTTTGGATACGAAGAGTACGTACTAAGATCTACTTTCTCTGGATAGTTTTAAACCGCGCAAAAATATCACTGTATCAGTAACTCAGTAGGCATCACCGATAGGAAACCCGAGTATCTCGAGATGCGCAAAACGTATGCGCAATAACAATAGTAGGCACCGTCCTTAATCTGGCTACTTCGGCGATAGTTTTGTCTCACAATAGAACACGTACTAAATATTACTTTGAATCAGTTATAGAAAACCCCCAAGAATGACACGGTTTTTTTCCCGGGTGACTTTCTTACTACATTTGTCATGAAATAACCCCAATCAAAAAAACAAGGTAAACATTTTGAAGTTCTCATCCCTATTTAAAGCAATTGCTTTGATCTTCCTGGGTCCCAGTTCTTCGAAGCCTGTATAACTTTATCCAGTGAGTAAGTTACTATCCAGAATATTAAAAAAAAATAACTTGTGTCAAACATTGGCCAAGAGATTTTCGTTCACACCTAACTTCCATGAGCTATTTCTAACTAACACAGTGTGTAATAAATTAAGAAGCCCTTAATTAACTCACTGGTCCATCTATTAAAGACTAATGGTGATGCAACTAAAGAGTCTTCATTGAATTGGATTGAATTTTTAAATTGATTTAAAAGATATAAATACACACAGTTTACAGAAATAACTATAGCAACGCTTATGCAGGCAAAAGAAAAAAACTCAGTCAGTTGCCTTAATTAAAGTGGGTGTTTTTATTTGTCATGTATTTACGGACGGCGTGGTTCGACTTACCAAGGGTAAAAATATCAGTATAGAGAATGTCATGAAGGGAAACGAAAATTGCTTCGAGTTGGTGGGAGGTTCTAGTTACCGAGGGTAAAATTGTAGTAAATGTATGACGGAAATCCATGCCCAAGGCGATTTTTGCAAGAGTCGGTGCAAGGTTCGAGTTTACTTAGCGAGGATTCCAGTTATCGGGAGTGACTGTAGTTTCGTAATAGCTGACAACAACACAATCATTTTTCTGAGAAACGTTTTAGTTGATGGCATTGATTTGTCATCTTCTGTGAGGTTAAAACCACAGCAAACAATCCATGCCATGATTTTGGCACATCCTTGAGCTTTGGCTCCGCTCTTCTTTGTCTTCTTTGTAGAAGACTGAGCCACCCTCTCCATGCATCAGCTGCTTCGTTTAATTTGGCATGTTCAGATGATACCTGGGAATGTCACGTCTGAAAGCACCAATTCCGAACTATGGAGTGACAAGCCTCGCCTTTCCAGTGGGTGAAGACTGAATGATAAAACGTCAAGATGACAGTATTTACATTACACACAGGAGCCAATGACTAGGAGCGAACAACAGCTAGGAGCCAACAACAGCCATATATTCCGGTCACGGTGTTTTCACAGACCGATTTATTTTTAGACTGAATTTTCCAAGAACGAGACTCTTGCGGAAGCCCGATGACCAATCACAATAAACTAACTTGACGTCATGGCGTCACCCTACCGGAACTGCCTTTGTTTTTTTTTTTACGGTGAAGGTAGTCTAAGAATAGAACGGTCTTAAAAAAATGCCGTGACATGGGCATAGTATAGGAGTTGTTCGCTCCTAATCAATGGTTCCTACATTACATTATACCGTATTTTATTATTCCACTATTACGCCATTTTAGTATATTTGGTCAAGAGAACGCGCAAAATATGAGAAGGTAATACACTGTAGTGCCCCGGTCTGACCGGTTTAGAAAAGAGCAAATACGGACGGAACGGGAATTTTTCAATGAAAGAAATTGTTTTCAACAAGATGCAAAGCCTGAGAATTAAGTTTCTCATCGCTTGTCACTCGTCATTTTGTTTATCTAATCCATAGTTTATAGAGGGGAATGGTTTGGAAGCTCGGCGAACATCAAAAGAGCAAACAAAGCAGCCAAGATTTAGGTTGGAAAGTCTACGACCGTGCACAATCTTTTGTTTTGCGCTCATACACTATGCATGAATTACGTAACCAACACGTTTCTATTGGTTAGTTCCGCAGTATGGAGTAAACAACTATTGTGTTTTGTGCACGGTCAAGGCTAAAAACGAGAACAAAAACCTACAACAAAGAAATTTGTCGGGTTTCATAACCATTCCTCTCTATTAACTATGTCTAATCAAATAAAAATCTTTGGCTGACTTTTTTGTGCTTTTTACATCGTTCGCACGCGCCCTGAAGGACAGACGACGCATTTTTTTCAAAACACTCTCAACAAATAAAATTTACGCAAAATAACACGTTTTTGTAGTGGGATAATAAATCTCTTATTCGATAATTTAACATATAATACTCGCGGAAATTTTTCTCATTGCAACTCGCAAAATATCCGCGCGTATATTTAACAATTAGACCCGTAGCCTGCAAGGGCTACGGGTCAATAGCCCATGAGGCGAAGCCGAAGGGTCTAATTGTTTTAGTGTCACCCAACTAGTCGGACAGAAAAGGCAATAATAAAGTTAGCAAATGCAAGCTGAAAATATATTTATTTGCGAATAAAACGAAAGAAAGCATTACGCTTTTCGCTACTCGAGGACTATTACTAATAGTCATCTAGTAGCGTAGCCAATCAAAATGCAAGATTTGCATTAGTCCACTAGTTGGGTGATACTAATATATGTTAAACCATCGAATAAGATGTATGTATAGTTCTTGCAAGAGGATGACGTGTTGTAATCTAATCATTTGTGCCAAATAATTTTATCCGAAGTACAATAATAAAATAGTACGTATCAGCCAAAGAGCAGTTCTCAGATTTTGTTGCAAAGCACCTGTGTGTACATATCAGACTTCCTAAAAGTTGATGTCTTACTTTGTCTTGTCAAATGTAAGTAGTAAGTGTTATCTTGTTAACTCAGTTTTGCTATATATATTGCTGGTATGCTGATCCATGGCATCTTTATTGACCTTTCAGTTGCATGACATGTTCATATATATGTAACATTTCAATTTTCTTGTCTTATTCTCTTGAAAGAATATAAACTCTTTCTTGCCTATATAAATATCCATGCTAAGAACATTTCTAATTTTACATAGTAGGACTTTGCTCGATGAATGCTAGAAAAAAAAAAGAAACACAAGATTTCACTAACGTTCTGAGACAACCTGTCAGCGCTGTCAAATGCAAATTTACTTCCATCGTTTTGTAAGAATAGTTGCACCTTACTCAAATTTCCCCACCTCCGCCTAATGAGAGGTCAGGGTCTACAACTGTATTGCAAATTTGCCAAAAACACGATTTCTTATAATTTAGTTGTACAGGCGTCAGGAATTAATAGATCTATGCATCGCAACAATATTATCACATTCTCTAATAACTCTCTTATTATTATTATTATTATTATTATTATTATTATTATTATTATTATTATTATTATTATTAATTTATTTTTAATATGGTGTTGCTGTGCTCCGAATTGGGGTATTAGTGTTTAGGACAGTGTTAAGAGAAGTCTTTTCTTCTTTACCGGCAACTTTAAGGCAAATTGTGCAAAAGCTGTCCCCAGGGGGTAGGGGGTATTAGTAACCTTTCTTCTCAAGAAACCCACTGGTTACGGGCAATAGGTGGAGATTTGTAGATGAGCCTGCTTATTTGCGATCAGTTCATTTCAAGTTTCAAAGTTTGGAGAGGCGAAAAACGAGGTGAGTGGTTTTGTTATTTGAACCCATGAATTTGCAAATGTGGACCATCCTTTTCTAAAAGAGGGATTGAGCAGTAAACAGACAATATGCAGTGAGAACCCTTGATGCATTTTTTTAATTTTTCCAACGCTTCTGCTCTTACGTGGTAGAAGCATTTGGACGTCGATAAATAGATGGCATTCTGAGGGTGTCAGGGATTACTTTTAGTCAATATATTTGAACCAGTCTTTGTCAAATCCCACCTTTTCCCGGGGTGAGTGGGGGATTTTGTTGATTCATGCGTTATGCAGGCAGGGTTTACACAATTTTTTGGGAGAATACACCATCTTCTATAAGTTCTAAAACTAGATTTCTCTCTGCATACTTCAGAGGGAGAAAATAAATTATTGCTATTTTTGCTGAATAATGAACACAAACGAGGAAAGAAGGCCCTATTTTAGTGGAAATAGCCACTTTGGAAAAACACAAAATTGTTTGGAAGGCGGTTGCTGAATCGTAAGGCCTGCTCAATTTTTTCTACCCTCAGTCACTGTAAACTGGTACAGCATCGATACTGAGTAAAACAGACCGAAACACTTCCCTCACATAGCGTCAACCAACATATATCTATAATCAAGAGGAAATGACATTTTCTCTTGCTATATTCAATGATTTCTGTTAACGCAAAATTACAAGACAATTTCTAGTAAAATCACGCGAGGCAATGATTTCAGACATGTCAGCATCGGAGAAATAAAGACATTTTGTTTTTTTTAGTATTGGAGCTATATGGTAATAGTAGTTCTTAGCTTTAAGTTATAGACTAGTTGTTTTGCTTGCCAACGAAACATCTTGCTACTAACTCACAGTTTTGCTACTCACAAATTCAATGTTTAGGAGTATGCTATCCCTCACGCTTTATCTCAGTCTTCGCACATGTTCTAATTCTTATACAGAGACGAAGCAGGCTAAGGTAGACAATTTGCTCTCTTTGTTTTTAACAATACAACACAACACAATACAATACAATTTTATTTTTTCTTGACGTGGTTACGTAATTTAGTTACAAACGTTTAATAAGGGCCAGTGATGTTTCTATTGTAATTTTTTAATTAAAAGTGCTTGTGCATGATGGCCAAATAAATCATTTGGTTTCCTAGATGGCCCCATGTTACCTATCGATGTTACATTTTGTACAAAAATTTGGTTTTATCAACGGAGTTGATAATGTAAATTGGCCACCGTACAGAGATTCTTCTGAGCGAATCGAGGAATTATGGGTTACGTGTAGTTTATATAGTAGAGTAGGAGCTACGCTATTGGTGGTAACATGGCAACGTGAAAAATAGGAATATATTAGTGAAATGAAAAGCGTTCGTTAATACCGTGAGGATTTGGAAGATTAATTTTTGTTCCAGATTCTTGCGGCTTTCCGTCGTACCTAGATGTAGGGAAATGCCGCAGATAGCCATGTGTTTTTTGGAATGGTTAGGGAGATTAAAATGACGAGCGACCGGCTTAGATTGATCTTTGTCATTCTTCTCAACATCGCGAAGGTGTTCGCGGAATCGGTCGCCTAGTCGTCTACCTGTCTCGCCAATGTAGAAATGACATTTGCGGAGGTACATGTGAAACGATCGGTGATCTTAACAGATCGCTTAGGTCCCGATATCTTGTTAGTGTTAACAATGAAAAGACAAGTTTTGCATCGTGAGCGCGCACATTTGAAAGTGCCGGGTTGCTCGTTAGTTTTGAGCGCGCTTCTAACTAAAAAGTTGCCTAAGTTTTTGTCCCGTTTGGATGAAATAAGAGGAGGTTGCGAAAAGATTCTACCAGTCTCGGGATCATTTTGGAGTAATTTAAAGTTATTAAGAATGATACTTTTGACTGCGTGGAGGATGGAAAGTGAAAAAAAAGTCTGCATACGAGCCAAGTGGCCCATCAGGCCGGAACTTATCCCGGTTTCCATGGCATGAAGCGACTAGGAGTATTTCTACTCCCCCCTGGATGGGATGCCAGTCCATCGCAGGGTTATCCCCAGCATTTCGCCGGTACCCATTTATACACCTGGGTGGAGAGAGGCACCGTGGGAGTAAAGTGTCTTGCCCAAGAACACAACACAATGTTCCCGGCCAGTACCCGAAACTAACTCGCTCCGGAGTCGAGCACACTGACCATGAGGCCACCGCGCCTCCGATGGAAAGTGAGGGTGACTGGAATTCTGTCATTCTTATCTTTTTGTGACGTTTGTAGTGCTGCCTGTCGATCAAATTAATGAAGAGGTTAATTTCTAAAGAAACTGTGGTGCTGCGTCTGTGGGGAAGTAGTATACAAAAATTTGGTTTTATCAAAGGAGTTGCATTGATAATGTAAATTGGCCACCGTAAAGTGATTCTAAAAGTTGACGTTTCGAGCGTTAGCCCTTCGTCAGAGCGAATCCAATCTGACGAAGGGCTAACGCTCAAAACGTCATCTTTTAGAATCTCTGTACGGTGGCCAATTTACATTTATTTATCAACTCCGTTGATAAAACCAAATTTTTGTCGATCAAATTGTTGGGCGGGATGATGGCCCGCTTTAACGACAAAGACAGGATAGCCACGTTTTTCGAAGAACTGGCACATCTCTCCTGATTTTCTGGAAAAATCGGAGTCATCACTACATAGACGTCGAAGTCTAACAAATTGAGAATAAGGAATGGAGTTCTTGACATATGATGGATGTGACGATGAATACAACAAATAACTTTGAGAATCTGTAGGTTTGTAGTGCACACTGGTACATAGCACGTTGCCACTAAACGAAACTTTGATATCTAGGAAAGCCAATGAAGTTTCCGAAATTTCCCTGGTATATTTAAGATCCGGATGAAAAGAACTGACGGAGATTATAAATTGATCGAGTTCTTCTCTGCTGGATGAAATAGCGCAGATGCAGTCGTCGATGAAGCGGCCGTAGAGTTCAGGTTTGGGCCATTGTACTGATTAAAAAATTGGTGTTCAACATATCCTACAAAAAGATTGGCATAGCTAGGTCCCATTCTTGTGCCCATCGCTACACCATGATTAATTTGTTTGTAATAGTTGCCGGCGAATGAAAAACAGTTAAGCGTTAAAACTAGTTCGGCAAGGCGAAGGAGCGTTTCCGAGCTTGTTTCTTTTACAGTGCGTTGATCGAAAAAGTGTTTAAGTGCTTGAAGACCTTCGCTATTGGGAATGACTGTGTATAGAGATGTAATTTCCATGGTGAAAATAAGTTTGTCTTGGCTGGTGAAATTGAAATCGCGGAAAATTTTTTGTGCGTGTGTACTGTGTGTATGATGGCAAAGATTTGACGATAGGCGTCATAATCCTGTCTAAGTTGCTAGAAATGAGTTCAGTGGGGCAACTACAGGCAGAAAGGATAGGTCGACCTGGGTTGTTAGGTTTGTGAATTTCGCTCAAACTTTCAGCACTACAAACGTCACAAAAAGATAAGAATGACACAATTCCATTCACACTCACTTTCCATCCTCATAATTACGCAGTCAAAAGTATCATTCTTAATAACTTTAAATTACTCCAAAATGATCCCGAGACTGGTAGAATCTTTTCGCAACCTCCTCTTATTTCATCCAAACGCGACAAAAGCTTAAGCAACTTTTTAGCTAGAAGCGCGCTCAAAACTAACGAGCAACCCGGCACTTTCAAATGTGCGCGCTCACGATGCAAAACTTGTCTTTTCATTGTTAACACTAGCAAGATAAAGGGACCTAAGCGATCTGTTAAGATCACCGATCGTTTCACATGTACCTCCGCAAATGTCATTTATTGCATAACCTGCACGTTATGCAATAAATTCTATATTGGCGAGACGGGTAGACGACTAGGCGACCGATTCCACGAACACCTTCGCGATGTTGAGAAGAATGACAAGGATGCATCTAAGCCAGTCGCTCGTCATTTCAATCTCCCCAACCACTCCAAAAAACACATGGCTATCTGCGGCATTTCCCTACATCTAGGTACGACGGAAAGCCGCAAGAATCTGGAACAAAAATTCATCTTCCAAACCGGCACCCTTTATCCTCACGGTATTAACGAACGCTTATCATTTAACTAATATATTCCAATTTTTCACTTTGCCATGTTACCACCAATTGCAATAGCGTAGCTTCTACTCTACTATATAAACTACAAGTATCCCACAATTCCTCGATTTGCTCTGACGAAGGGCTAACGCTCGAAACGTCAGCTTTTAGAATCCCTGTACGGTGGCCAATTTACATTATCAACTCAGTTGATAAAACCAAATTTTTGTATACTACTTCCCCACCGACGCAGCACCACAGTTTCTTTAGAAACTACCCCCTTCATTCGTAAGAGACGACAGATTGTGGGGCAATGGGGTAGGAGATGAAGAACTCCATTAGCAAGTCATGAAAAGGAAGGATAACTAAGTTGCCCGGCAAAGTGAGGTTGCGATCCTCTCCAAGGGGTTACAATCCCCAAGGCCATGACAACAAGTTGGCCGTGCGAGCTTACTATTCTCGCCAAGGGTTTACAATCTCCAAGGCCACAATCCTCTCCAGAGGGTTACAATCCCTGACTTAAGAGCTCCTTACCTATCTAGGATTGCGCTCCCTGATTTCTATGGTAACCGTGCGCGAACAGAAGGCACACAACCCTAGTACAGTGAGTCTATGGGAACATTTCACCCCACAAATGCACGAAGAGTATTCCCCATTGATGAACCAACCACAAACTAACTAAAATATACCACTGCATATATTCCATTTAGTCTTTTCATCGTCACAGGAATATAGAGTGTATTTTCCCAGGACGAACAAAACAATATTAAAATTGAGAAATTACCGATTAGGGATAATATCCCCTCACTAGTTTCCGTAGCACTTCTAGAAATAATCATGATTATTGCTTGTACCTGAAAAGAAGTGCTCAAGTGTTTGAAAAGCTGTGTGGATTCAGATTGATTCTGACTCCACTAACTCGAGATTCCATTGTGAAAATATATTGCAGTTCATTGGCAGTATGCCAATCAGTCTTGCTGAGCAAAGTAATCCAAGAAAGATTACCTCATCAAAGAACATCTATAGCAGGAAATGATTCGTACAAACTGGATACTGTGTGTAACTGAAACTTATATACTACTGTGCCGTGCCAGATACAAAAAAACACCACAAATTGTGACAAAGAGTATGTGGAAACGTATTCCTCAACGAATGCAGCGGCACTAGACCCTGAGGAAGGGCAGTATAACATTGTTACCTACGGAAGAAAATATGTGATAAATACAGTTTGTACCTAGTCAGACTACTAAAGAGAAAACAACAATTCCATGTGTAACAAAATGTAGCTGGTCCTGCTGAGATTGGGAGGTCAAGGAAGTACTAATAAAGGAAATCATGTTCTCTGGGACTCTTGGTGTGATAATGGATATGAGATGCTCCAAAACATTAAACTGCAAGTGAAGGATGCTGCTACATGACTTGCGCTGTCAATTGTTAGAATTGTTGCTGGTAGGCCTGGCTACCCTGGCAAGGTGTTGCAGTCCTGTCCTTGTCATGATTTCCTGTTGTTGGTCCCGCAGCTGCAAGTCTGTGTCAGTTATTCCATGTGTTCTTGGAAGTCCCTTTGTTATTAAAGCTCCAAGACTTTATAGCCACAGTAAATTCAGCAGTCAAAGTGTAAACACTAAAATAACAAGCAGAGGAATTAAACTTCTATGGCCACAGTAAGTTCAGAAGTCAAAGATCAAACAGTAGCATATCAATCAGAGGAATGAAACTTCTAAGATCACAATAGATTCAGAAGTCAAAGATCAAACATTAAAATACAAAGCAGAACTAAAATAACAATAATATTTTAATTCTATGGCCACAATAAAATAACACGTAATGCAGCAGTCAAATATCACACACTAAAATATCAATCAGAGGAATTAAACTTCCTTGGCCAAAATAAATTCAGCAGTCAATGCAAGATCACACACCAAAGTGCAATCAGAGGAATCACCAGTAAACTTGCAAGGCCGCAATTAATTCAGAAGTCAAAGATCAAACACTAAAATAACAAGCATGACTAGAATAACAATCATTATTAAGCTTAATGCAGCAGTCAAAGATCAACATTATAATATCAAAAAGAGAAATTAAACTTGTAAGGCCATAAAAAATTCAGAAGTCAAAGATCAAGCGTACACTATAATAACAATTAAACTTTTATAGCCACAATAAATTCAACAGTCAAAGAACCGACACTAAAAGATCAAATCGGAGGGACTAAACTTGTAAGGCCGCCATAGATTCAGAAATCAAAGATCAAACACTAAAATAACAAACTTCTATGGCCACAATAAATTCAGCAGTCAAAGATCAAACACTAAAATATCAGGCAGAGGGATTAAACGTTTAAGGCTACACTAAATTCAAAAGTCAAAGATCAAACACTAAAGTAATAATTAAAGTTACATGGCCACAAAAATTGAGCAGTCCAAAATCAAACAAGAAAATAATAAGCGGAACTAGAGCAACAATCAAACTTCTATCACTGGCCACAACAAATTCAGCAGTCAAAGATAAAACACCAACATATCAAGATAAGGAGTTTAAAATTCAAGGCCACAAGAAATTCAGAAGTAAAAGATCAAACACTAAAATGACAATCGGAGGAATTAAACTACTATCAACACAATGAGATGAGTAGTCAAAGTTCAAACACTCCAACTCTATGGCACAGTGTCCCTCATCAGTTGTCCAGGGTGGTCGTATCGTCTGCATTTGGCCGTCGAAGGAACGTGTCCTTGTGCTGTTCGTTCGACAAGGATGAGTTGCTGTGACATCCGTAATTTATGGACCAGGTAAGGGTGTGTTCAGGTCCCGAAGCTGGTGTTCGAGCGTCTTTGGAATCCCCGCCGACGGTTGTAGAGACCAAAGAACAGCAATAAACCGGATGGATATTTATGTGTTTAACGGTTGACTGGCGGGAAATCGACCGTCTTGAACAACTTCGTGAAAGCTGGTAGGGCCACAGAATCGATCGATTCGAGGAACAGGGAAGATGCACATCAAACAGCTACGAGCACACTGTTTCGGAACTGTCCTAAAAATCGTCTGAAATTATTCTCGAAATTTGAGTGAAGATGCTTCAGAGCTTAAGGGTGCGTTTTTGTGGGAAAATCCGAAAACGGATTCTTGAATCCAAAAAAGGATTTTGCGTTTTTTTGGCGAAATCCAAAAACGGATCATGAATCCAAAGTATCCACACTCGAAGAGGATACTTTGGGTTAAATCTGAATCCGGATTTTTGAGATTCATCACTTCAGCGTTTTTGTGGGAAAGGATTTGAAAATAGTATATATATGTATTTATATTCGGCGGAGCTGAACTGTAAGTGATAGCGACAAAGAATGTAAATATTTTCCTGTTGGCATGAAATGCACGGGTGCCGCTATGGCATTGAATTAGTCTATTGTTATTTAGATATATAAGGTTTGTCAGGATGTAATGTATTCATCTCAGCTCTCGAACTTTCAAATTTTAGCCGTTATCATGCCGTTCGAAGACATAACAGACCTCGCGAAATCCTTGTCCGACCTCAAAGAGGAGTTACGTTCTGGCTTTTCTTCGCTGAAGAGGGAATTAGTAGACGAAAACAACTTGGCGATCAAGAAGTTACAGTCAGCAGCTTCATCGGCGCCTAAATTTAAGAAGAAAGGGAACGAAAAGCAGTTCGAAGTTAATTCACAAGTGCTTGATCACGTTCAGTCGGCCTCCTCGTTCCTTGCAGCTACACCGCCTCAGGTGGATAAAGCCCTCGAAGAGTTAAAAGAAGGTGAGAAGAAGCTTGCCCACAGGAACAAGCTCATCCTTATTGCGGATTCTGCCGAAGAAGGTTGGGAAGTTGTTAACGAATATCAACGCAGAGATCTTGCCGACGATAGCGATGACGACAAAAGAATAAGGCGGGCTGAAGTAAGAGCCTCTCAGAAACGAAGGCGCGCTCAATCCCAAAAGAAGAGACCCAATTTCTCTCAAGGATCGTCATTTCCACTATTTTCCGGTGCTCCGCGAGCCAGTTCTCCCGTCCCTCTTCTGAAACCCTCAGTTTTTCCTATAGCGTTACAGAATCCGTACACTGGCAGCTGGCCCAAAGCGTCTCCTGGCTTGCGAGGGGGTTCCTGCTTCGCGTGTGGAAAGTTTGGTCATTTTCGCAGTCAATGCCCCGTCCTGAACTACCAGTCTTCAGCAAATCAGCCTTACAAGCGCGTGTGATGGCCTGTGAGCCCTCCCAATCCCTACAGAACAGAGATAAGTCATCAAATTATTTTTCCGAACATAATAATTTAGACTTTTACGAATAAGGACAGGGTGTTAGTTGTAATATTGTTGTGCCAGATAGATTGAGGAACCATATACAGTTTTGGCGTTCGATTGGTTCTAGTCAGTTTATTTTAGATGTCATTAACGAAGGGTATCGTATTCTTTTTCATTCTACGCCTCCACCTAGTTTTTCGAGGAACAACAACTCTGCCCTAGCTCATCCGAGCTTTGTTGAGGAGGCTATATCTGAGTTGCTTCTTACTTATCGGGTTTTCGAAACGGACGTTATTCCTAGTAATGTTAATCCCTTGTCCGTTTCTGTCCAGTCCTCAGGGAAGAAGCGTTTGATTTTGGATCTCAGATTATCTTCACAGATGTTTCTAGGATTTTTGTCAGGGGCTCCACTGACTATTTTCGATGGGCCTAAATTCAAATCTCACGTTCTAGCCGTCCGTCTGTCGGCTAGTTAAATCATGATATGTAATCTTATGTTATGATATATTCTTTAGTCATTATCCGCTATATTTAGCTCTCTTTGTCACATTCCATATTTCATTGTATCGTTGTGTATTAAACGCTTTAGCTATCATATTCACAATTAGTGGCCTGTCTCGTTCCCTGTTTATGTGGCTCGATGGCAATTATCTCTGTTTAGAGTTTTTCGGTTTACCTCGCGTGAGGTCACGCGTGCCTCGGTGGCCGCGTATGGGCATAGTCTCGGTGACTACTTCTTTTCGCTATGGGTGGCGTTCCCCATGTTCTGTGTCACCCCACCCCTCCGTATCATAATCCTTTGTTTTCCTCGCGGATGCCTATCATGTATCCTCTCCCTTTGTTTTTCCCCAGACGTCTTTTCCAGCCCTATTTGAACCGAGCTCACTCATGTACAGGACCCTTATCTACGCCGTTTGGCTGACAAGTTACCCGAAGTTTTCCTTGGTTCCAGAGCAGATAATACTACACTCACCTATCTCAACTGCTTTAAACGATGGCGCTCCTGGGCCTCCAAGTTTCCCGAGATTACTGTGCTCCCAGCTACACCCGCCTATGTTGCCTTGTACTTGCTTGGTGTCCTTCAAGCGTCCACTTCTCCATCCCCGGTCCAGCCAGCCTTGTACAGCATCCGTTGGGCGCACGATATTGCTGGTTTGCAGTCTCCAACTAGTCATACACTCCCACAGAAAGTCTTGGAGTCAGCCAGGAGGAGGCTGTCCCACCAGACACCCAAAAAATTACCTTTCACAGGGGAGATTTTGCTCAAGCTTTTCCAGAGCCTTGACGGGTCATTGGTGGACACGAGGTTCATTGCCGTGGCTCTCCTTGCCTTTGCAGGGTTCCTGAGATTTGATGAATTATCCAATCTTAAGCTTAAAGATGTAATTTCCCCGCATGCCACATACTTTGAACTGTTTATCGAAGGTAGTAAGACTGATCTATATCGTGAAGGCGCCGTCGTTCCAATTGTTAAAACTGGTACCGACCTTTGTCCCTGGGCTAATCTTCTGAAGTACTTGTCTCAGGCACAGCTCTCTTTGCCCACATCTGCCAACGGCAGCGATGGTTTTCTTTTTGGTAATATTCAAACCAAGTCCGGAAGGCCGTTTATCCGCTCAGCTTCTAAACTCTCTTACTCTAGATGTAGAGATGTAGAGAAGTACTTTTAAAGAAGTTAGTGGACGTAGGATTAGATCCTAAATGCTATTCCTGGCATAGCTTCAGGAGTGGCGGTGCCTCTTCCGCCGCTAATAATAGAATTTCGGATAGAATGTTCAAGCGGCACGGTAGATGGCGTTCAGAGAACGCTAAAGATGGGTATGTCGAGGACTCCTTAGAAAGCCGTTTAGCTGTTTCTATTTCTAGCCTCTAGTTTTTCCCGTTCTTTGTATTCCCAGCAGCACACAGTTCGGCGGAGCTGAACTGTAAGTGATAGCGACAAAGAGTGTAAATATTTTCCTGTTGGCATGAAATGCACGGGTGCCCCAATGGCATTGAAATAGTCTATCGTTATTTAGATATATAAGGTTTGTCAGGATGTAATGTATTCATCTCAGCTCTCGAACTTTCAAATTTTATTTTAGATCACTTTGTATGTCTGGAAATCTTATATTACCTCTAGCCCCCAGAGGTTAGTGCGCCTGCATTTGGTTGGGGAATACGTTCCTATTTTCCCACTGGGTTTTTGGGTTTGCGTATCAGGCGTTGCACATGCTTTAGCCTGAGTGGTTCTTACTTTATGTTTACCTTGTAACTAGTATCTTATCTGAGCTTTGTAACGATACTCGGACGGCATTAAACAGTCAGGCTCCCAGTTCGTGCTGCACACCCATCCTTGTGTACGAGTCATGAATATAATTAGGAAGGCAAAGTTCCCTGTGATATTACTCGTCCGAGTCCTTGTCCGAGCCTCGTATGTGTTTTCCCGCGAAGACCTCCATTACATTCAAGAACTCGTGCATTATGGCAAATTCAGGCAAGAAT
>OX421451.1:11879564-11899564 GCA_949126865.1 Montipora capitata
AATATTGAACTAGAAATTTAAAACAACGTTTTTCAATCTGGAAATCGAGTCTTAAAGTCAAACAACGTTCAAAATTGGCATCTTGGATCACTTCATTCTTCTCCTTCAACCAGAAGGCAGAGTTTATCAATAGGTCTTTCAAAAACACCTGATTTCATGCTCACTTTCGCACGGCGAACAAATCCTCTCTTGTCGGGGAACACCTCAACGATTTTCCCTAAAGGCCACGAATTACGGCGTGAACTTTCAGTTGCGACTAAGACGATGTCTCCAACTGCAAGATTTCTCCTTGGAAGAACCCATTTTTGACGAATCTGTAAGAGGGGAAGAAATTCCTTGCACCATCTCCTCCAAAACACATCCGCGAGATACTGCACTTGCCTCCAACGGCGTCTTGAAAGTAGATCTTTGTGCTGGAATAGACCAGGAGGCAAGGGGGCTTCAGATTTTAGTAAAAGCAAATGATTAGGAGTCAAGGCCTCCAAGTCGCAGGGGTCGCTGGATACGGCCGAAATGGGTCGACTGTTAAGGATGCTCTCGACCTCGCACATTAGCGTGGGTAGACTTTCATCATCGGTTATTTGCTCCCTCAGTAAGGACCGAAGAATCTTCCTGATGGTTCGTATGCATCTTTCCCAGATACCTCCAAAATGGGAACCGTAAGGGGGGCTGAAGGTCCACTTGATATTTTTCTGCAAAAGAGAATTGTGGATTTTCTCTTGGTTCCACTCTGAAATAGCATCGCGGAGCTCTCGCTCACCACTTGTGAAATTGGTGCCATTGTCTGAATAGATTTCCTTTACTTGACCTCTTCTCGCAATAAATCTTCGAAGAGCCAACAGAAAGGAGTCTGTGTCGAGGCTGAAAGCAACTTCTATATGCACAGCGCGGATAGCTAAGCAGGTGAAAATAACACCGTATCTCTTAACGAGACTACGACCACGACGAACTTTGAACGGACCAAAGAAATCTAAGCCAACTGACGTGAACGGTGGTCTGTCAGGTCGAACGCGATCTTCTGGCAAGTCAGCCATTTTCTGTTGACAAAGAGATGCTTGTGAACGTCGGCATATGACGCACTTTGCGAGAACACTCTTTACGGCTGAACTTCCCTGAGTTATCCAAAATCTTTCGCGGATGAGGGACAAAACATGCTCTCTTCCAGAATGGCCACACGCCTTGTGATAATGATCGATAATTAATCTGCTCACGCGATCATCTTTCGGGAGAATAATCTGATTCTTTGACTCTGAAGACAACGTAGAGTTGCGAAGTCTACCACCCACGCGCAACAGACCATTCACAAAGATTGGGTCGAGCTTGTAAAGGCGACTACTCTTCTTAACCTGCTTCTTAGGATTTGCCGTTTCCTCCGGGAAGGATTGCCGTTGGACGTGCTTTAGAATTTCTCCCTCTGCCTGTTGGATTTCTTCAAGGGTGATAAGCATAAGACTGCCATTTCGTGGTTTGTCTCCTTTACTCGCCTTGAGGAGATTATTTCTGTAACGGAAAAGCCAGGCAACGACTTTCACCAAGAGAGACCATGAGGAACATCTGCTAGCGTACTGCAATAATGGACTTTTAGGGGTGCTCAGAGAAGACACGCCGGCTCGAACTTCTCTTTTCATTTCAGGATCATTGTTTGCAATCTCGCCAAATAGCTCATCTTGCGCTGGCCACATGCTGTCATGCTTCCAAAGGAATGCCGGCCCCGTTAACCAACGACTTTGACGAAGGAAAATATCTGCCGTCAAACCACGCGAGGTGTCATCAGCAGGGTTATTATCGCCATTGACATGAAACCTCTGATTAGGCTGAGACCCGTCACGAATAATCGCCACCCTATTGGCAACAAAGGTGTGGTACCGGTTTGTTTCATTCTTGACGTAGCGCAGAACTGCGGTACTGTCCGTCCAGAAGACCGACCTTGCATTGACTGAGATCTCCAACTCTCTCTTCAATAATCTGTCTTGCTTAACAGCTGTTACCGCCGCAGACAATTCCAGACGAGGGATCGTTATCATCTTCAACGGAGCGACACGTGACTTCGCGCAGAGAAAAGAGCAATGGGCTTCATTGCGGGCATTGACAAGACGAAGATAACTAACTGACCCATAACCGATTTCAGATGCATCAGCAAAATGATGTAGCTGACTGGACGTAATGACACCAAAACCATCTGGCTTCAGGCAGCGTTCGACAGAGAATTTAGACAATTTGGGTAAATCTGCCAACCATCGTTCCCAAGAAACCTCGTACTTTGAGGGGATCGCATCATCCCATCCTAGCTTCTCCCGGCATAAATCTTGAAGCAAGCGTTTGGCTGGCAACACGAACGGTGCAGCGAGACCAAGAGGATCATAAACTGAACTCACAACCGAAAGGATACCTCTTCGTGTTGGTGGGCTATGTTTCAGGTCTATCTTGAACCCAAAAGTATCCGTTTCTATGCACCATCGAACTCCAAGGGCTCTTTCGAATGGTAGATTCTCGTTACTAAGGTCCAAGTTCTTTACTTCTTTTGCGCGCTCGGCTTCAGGGATGGCATCAAGGACTCTGCGACTATTACTAACCCATTTGGTCAGATGAAATCCACCTCTTGACAGCAAACATTTCAAATCACTTGCATGTTGTAAAGCTTCTTCAGTTGATGGTAAAGATTTCAGGCAATCGTCTACATAAAAGTTCTTGTTAACCGAGCTTACAACTTCCCTTGGAAAGTGGTCGCTGTTGTCCTCTGCCGTCTTTCGCAGGGCAAAGTTGGAACATGCTGGAGATGAAGCTGCTCCAAACAAATGCACAACCATCTGATACTCTTCGAGATTTTCGTCCAGGTTACCCTCAGGCCACCACAGGAAACGGAGAAAGGTTCGGTCTTCTTCGGCTACTCTAACCTTCAATATCCGCCATGATTGCTATCCTTTCTTGGCGAAACCTCATCAATACACCGAACAACGTGTTCGTTAAGTCTGGACCCTTGAGCAACAGATCATTGAGCGACTTTCCCTGAAACTTCGCAGAACAGTCGAAAACGACTCGTATTTTACCAGGCTTGCGAGGATGGTAGATGCCGTGGTGCGGGATATACCACTTTACACAGTTTAACGCTTGCGTGTGCATGGGAACTTTACGGGCGTAGCCCTTCTCTAGAATCTCAGCCATAAAGACCTTGTAGTCAGCATACAGGTTCTTGTTACCATGGAGCTTCCGCTTCAGCCATAGCGCTCGCTGTTCAGCTTGTACCCGATTGTTTGGCACCGCGACTTCACGATCTCTGAATGGCAAAGCCATTTCGTAATGACCTTCTTTCAGAACTGCCGTACTATTTAGCACCTTTAAGAAACGCAGCTCCTCTTGGGACATCTCAGGTTTATCATCTGCACTGGATTCGGGGAAATCACCATTGTAGTAGTCCTTCAGCATCTGGTTGAGATCTTGGTCAGCCTTAGAAAAGAAACTGGATATGCGTGAGCGGTGGCTACGACACCCTAAGGGACCATTCACAACCCAACCTAAAATTGTACGGGACGCGTAAGGGCCGCCATCTTGACAATGCCTCACTTCTAGAGGATCGAGGATCTGCGGGACGTCACTGGCTATTAGGAGACCGACTTCTGCTTCTACATCCGGCAAATACACTCCACTCAAATGTGGCCATTTGTCAACATCAACCTGGTTTGGGATATCCTCCTTTGATACGGGAATCTCGGGTCTTGTGTACAAGGGAGGCAATTTGACAAACGCGTTCTCCTCCAGGTCGGAAATAGCCAGATCTTGCAGAACGAAACTGTCAATGAGGCTGTTCTTTCGGTCCAACGTTGTTAAAGAAATCAAAGTTCTTTGGCCATTTACTCCTAACTGTCTCATTAGGGCTTCAGTACAAAACGTGGAAGAACTGCCGCTATCCAAGAAGGCGTAAGTGATTACAGGTGTCCCGTTTCCTTTAGGCCATACTTTAACTGGAATAATGGCCATAGCCGTCCTCGAGGTGTCTGTCCCAACAAAGGGACTAATTCTTCCGCCTGTATTGACCATAGCACTTTGAACACGCAGAACCTCCTCGCGAGACGAGGTACTTGCTGTGGCATTGTTAGCTTCTGGGCAACGTGCAACAGAATTCGTGTGGAGAACTGTTGGATGTTTTCTTGTGCAGTTGACAATTGCACACGTTTTCCGCTTCGGACAATTCCTTGCTATGTGCTCAGTAGACAAACAACCGAAGCAAAGACGCTTAGACTTCATAAACTCAATTCTTTCCCCGTAAGGGCGACTCCTAAGAGATTTGCAGCTCTCTAGGGCGTGATGATCGTTGCAATAAAGGCAAGAGACTTCTTCTACTGGCGGTAAGACTGAACGTGGCAATTCCCTGGTAGCAGGTGAGGTCAGGCAATTGTTAACATGCGAAGCAAAACTACGTCTCTCTTTCGTCTTCTCGTGGGATCCTTTATTCAAGAGACCTCGACGTGTATCAGGTTTAGGCCTAGAGTCTTCGACAATCTTCCCGAAGAGAGGGTTGGTCGCTACGCGAGCTTCATGGTCGACAAACTCAGCGAGGTCATTAAACCGGATAGCCCTTCCTTGATCCTCCATGATTTCATCTACCAAGCGGCGCCATCTTACTCTTAAACTGAACGGCAACTTCAGAGATAACATCTTAATGGTTTCGGGTTGTTCAAGCTTGGTTAGGTTCCTACTACTCTCCATGGCATTCTTGCACCTCATAAGGAAAATGGCAAATCGATTTAGGGCTTGGCCATCCTCTGCTTTCACATCGGGCCAATTCAATGCCTTGGTTTCATATGCAGCTACAACGTGGTAATTATCACCAAACTTCTTCCTGATCAGTCGTTGAGCTTCTTGATAACCATTTTCAGGTGGGAGATAATGGCACGATCGCACGAGCTCTCTCACATCTCCACTAGTAAACTGCTCAAGGTAATAGAGCCTTTCGCTACTGCTTGACGTCTTGGACTCGATTATACTCTCAAACGCTCTTACGAAGGGTTCATATTCCATAGGGTCTCCGTCGAAGATGGGGACACGAGGCTGAGGGAGAGAACTTTTCTTCTGTTGTATTGCAAGCATCTCCACAATTTTATTCTGTTGCTGTTGCAGAGCGTTCTGTTGCTGATGGAGACCTAACATTTCGTGAAAAGCCCTTTCGCTTGGCGAAGAAAGCACTTCGGAGGACTCTGAAACAGCTCTTTCGTTGTTAATAGGCAAGGGGGGATGGTGCCACTCTGCTGCTTCTTGGTTAGGGTTAGAGCGATGCTTTTCTTCCGGAAAATGAGGATTTTCTTTACGTGGCTTCGATTCTAAATTTATAGGGTCAGGAACAACCAAGCGTGGTTTAGGAGCGGTCTCCTTACGTTCCAAAGGACACGGATAATCGACAGCTTCTACAATGGATGTTAATGCTTGTTCACGGGCCTGGGATTTAGCCAACTTCGTTTCTAGAGTTAAGCGTTCTTCTTCCAGTTGAAGGTGAAATTTCTGTTTCTCTAGTAGCTGTCGCTTCTGAAGAACCGCCTCTTCCGCTTTTAACTCTGCTACACGTGCAGCTTCTTTAGCTCTGGCCACGGACAATGAAGATACATTACTTCCACGCGAACCACTGCGAGAAGAACGATGAGATTTTCTACTAGAAAGTCTGGAGGCTGAGGTTCTCGACACGATCTGACTTGCAGAGTCTTCTGGTTGCAACTGAGAGTCTAAACGCGCCACTTCCTCAGTTCTTTTAATCCAACCTTGAACTTCGTGGATAAAGTCATCCTTTCGAACAGACTCACGTTCGAAAGATTCATGGCACCTCAAAATGCTCGACTCGTCAGACAGGTACGACATATATACAACATGAGCTTCTTGGAAAGCAGCGAATGCAGCGACAAACTCTGACATTTTCTCTTTAACGCGAGAGGCGTCCCCTTCGCGGGACAGCAACACTTGAATTTCATTCCTTTTAATTGTAACTACCGAGAGATATCCAGATCTGGAATTCTTCAGCCGCCGAAGGTCTTCGAGTGAAATAACTTGATCTAGTGCCGCGCTAGCAGCGCCAACGACAACATCACCACCACCGGGACCATGTTCTTTCGCCGCCATCAAATCTCGGCAAACTCAGGACAAATTCTTAACGATGTGATCTTCTTACGACTATAAAACTCCAGCGATAAAAATTCAAACACGCTTTATTCTTCATTCAACTGCCTATGACGGCGCGAACTCAACCCATGCGGTGAAAGCGAAAAGCGGTTAAGACTAGAAAACAAACAGATACAAAAATTACTTAGGTAAATGAACTAATCGTAAACAGAAACTCGATGAAAAGATACACTTACATTTGTTAGGAGCTGGTAACTGAATATTGACTGCTTGAAGCGAAGAAAGTAACAAACTGCCGAAAGCGAAACTGCAAGAACTACTCACAAGCGAAAATGACTGATCGAAAACCCTAGAAATGACTAAACTAAGCCTTAAATACCTCTAAGAGAACGAATAAATTAAGCACTAAGTTCCTAATTAATTCTGACAACTGCATTCCTAAGAGAGGAGTGCAACCCCGCTAATGAGCAGGCGTTTGGATCTAACACCCACGCTATGCACGCAATGTATGTTGGGTGCTCTATTTAAATAAGAAAAATCGGTTTTCGTTTTTGTGCTAGTGAAGAATCCATATGATCTAAGATCACAAATCCGTTTTCGGATTCTCCCAAAAATCCGCACCCTTGGTGTTTTCGCAATAAAGACAGAACTGGAATGACAGAAGCAAAGGTCGGACTTGACATACTAGTCCAAAGCACGAGGAAGCCAGAATGTGATTGGATAACGTGCATGGTGTGACGTTCACGTGAAACAAGGTTGCACTGTAACAAAGAAAGCCTAGGCTCAAAGGCATATCCCTTGCAGAGGTCAGTCATGGCTGTCACAGTAACTTTAATTTATAATGGTTTAAAAATTGACTAAGGAAACAGAAAGAGAACGCGACAATGACAAAACAGAATAACGGTAATAGTTCGTACTTGGTGGAAGTTACTCCACAAATTCTTTCCTTGGCCACTAAACCGTTTGTAATTTTTACGGATGCGTTATTTAAAGTGGATGCGTATTTTAAAAAAAAGGTTTAATAGTTATTTCCTTTGTTCAGAAATGAAATTCGAATTAAACTAGACGCTCCATAAGCGTACACTGGCTTGCCTGTGGTACGTGTTACTCAAAAACAGAAGGGACTGAGTTGGGTGGTATTAAACTGCAGCGTTCCAGGCAATTTTTTTCAAGTTGGGGGTCCTTAAGACCATTTAAGGGGTCACCCAGAAATCGTACCAGCAGAGGCCCTTTGGCTCACACGTTCATACGACAAAATAGATATTTTTTCTGAGGTTGAAAACCTGGCTACCGGCCTATTAATCATTTGTCAGAAAGAAGAGATTTCTGTCATCTTTAAAAAAATAGACACGCATTTCTTACGTGAGGTAGTGCAGTAATCATCATCATCATCATCATCTTGTCATTTCCCTCTGAGGGAAATAGGGCCTTGCGTTCTCTCTTTCTCCAAGCTTTTCGGTCCTTCGCACAACTAGTAGTAGTAGTAGTAGTAGTAGTAGTAGTAGTAGTAGTAGTAGTAGTAGTAGTAGTAGTAGTAGTAGTAGTAGTAGTAGTAGTGACTTTATTTAACGAGGGAAGCACATGACACTATGAACAACTGATAACCCACTACCGGCTTCTGCCCAACCTTTGAACCCAAGTTCACCTAGTTCTCTCTCTGCCGTTCTTCGCCATGTCTCCTTCGGCCTACCTCTCCTATGCCTTCCTTCTAAGGGTCCATGTTAAGGCTATCTTCGTGTTCTCATTTACACTTTTCCTCAGCAGTAATACATATTGTCAACTGAGCTGCGCTTTGTCTTCCAGGAGATTCAAGTTGTCTTTGCGTAATATGTAGCTCTAATAGTACACAATATCGTTTTGGTATTGTATATCATTGTAGTGCCATGGTAGAAGTCTTAGGTAAATAGCCCCCTGAGAAGACATGTGGTTACTAGCATAGTACTGAACCCAGAAAGATTGACCATTTTCACATTCCCCATAATACACTTTGTTTGCCCCCCAAATTTTGCATAAACTATTGTTTTCAAATGCTCTTGGGAATCTGCATAGTCCTAAGAGCATTTGAAAACAATGGTTTATGCAAAATTTGGGGGGCAAACAAAGTGTATTATGGGGAATGTGAAAATGGTCAATTGAAGAAAATAAACGGGAATCGAGAAACATTGGCTTCTGGGCTGACATGTTGATCATTTTCAAGTTCCCTGACAACTTCTTTTCACCGTAAGTTCAAGCGTGCACTCTGAGAATCTGACAGTTTTGTAATACAAAACTTCACTGAAGTTAAGCCATATCCGGGCGGGGTTAGTATCTGGATGCATGAGTAGCTTAGGACCGAAAATTCTATTGTAACCCTCAAAAATGCGAACTAAGCAAGGTACAGATTTTGTTAGCTTGCTTTATGCAAAACAAATATTGAAGCAAAAGTAAATAAATATTGATACACAGTTTTTAGGAAGAGCAGAAGGAAGTTTTCTGGACGGTCGATCGAGAATAAAATATTTTACCATCAGCAAAAAAAAAAACGAAATGAAAACAACATTAATTTCGAACCGTGAATATAAAAAAGGTTACGATTAGCGACAAAAAAATTGGGAGATTTTTGCTAGGTTCAATTTTGTTATTGTATTTTTGGCTGCACAAGTAAATCGCAAAATTGAAAGTGACATCGAATTCAGCAGGTGCCGTGATCAAGTTACCACGGCGTGTTTTTTTCCAGCGAAAAATTTATTGAAACAAAGTAACAACATATTTGCTATTAGAGGCAAAAAACCCTTCCTATTTCAATTGCGTGCGTGGAAACAAAACACAAAATCGGAGTCACAAAGCATATGCAATTAAATAAATTTCTGACAGTTCATATCAAACCCGCTTCGAAAGAACGTTGACCGTAAATAATGAAGCACAAAAGAGACAACAACCTTGCACTCAAAGAATTCTTTACTGTCACATTTCCAATTTTTTTTTTACCTTTGCAGAGTTGAATACAAAATATATGTAAATTGCCAGACAACTTAGATGCGACTTCAGTAAACACTGTGATGCATTCAAGGCGTTCGATTCCTTCAGTGTTTGTTAAATCCATAAAAAAAATGCCATTTGATTTTGGTGTTGTATATAATACCAAGTTAGTAAAATATTAGAAACAAAGCTCAATTCATTTGATATCCAACGGCGAAAAATGAAATTGTTTTCGAAGACCATTACTCGTCGCTTTAAAGATTCCAGATATTTATTTTCCACCGCCTGTCTTGTTCATCCACTTGACGTTCCATTCTTTAGCTCCATGAGGGTATATTTTGTTTAAAGATGCACTAAAACGCCATGCGCGTTACAACGACTTTCGACGCCATTGCAGGTTAATTAAATGTCCTCCTGTGTGCACCAAAGAAATGTACGCATTACCCCAACCCCCTCAAACGTAAGCACAAAGACACCACAATGACACCACTTAGCAGGGGAGTGACAGGCAAGACTTTTACCGACACGGGAGAAAAAAAAAACGTTTGGGCGAGCTCGAGGACACTTTTAAGATTAGGAGATTGAAAAGGAAGCCGATCACCAACAAAATTAACACGAAAGCCACAACGGAAACCATCGACAAGAAAATGCTTTTTGTTTTGCTCATAACAGTGTAAGAGGCATTCAAGCCGTTCCACCCTTACGGGGGTTACTGGTGGGCTGTGAAGGGCCTGATACTTGAGTAGAGTTTCCTTTTGGTTTAGCTCCACAAGACCGCTGTGGAGGGGTTTCAACATCATGCAGCATTAAGTTACCTTCATTTTGCAGCATAAAGCTTTTTGGGAAGCTCTATGCTAGGTAAAAATCTAATTTAAGCTAAACAGCTTAAAGTGCAACTATACACCATCTTTACGCCGCAGTAGAAACATGCATAAACTCGGTAAACAACCTTTATGATAACTTTACATCACCTTTACGCTTAGAGGTGTAAATGTAACTTTACAAACATTTAAGAGGATATAATTTGTGGCGTAAAGTTGGATAACCTACTTTAAGGAGATTTAAGCCAACATTAATTTCAAATTGTCGTAAATCTTCGTTTTCATGCTATGAATTTGTACTGAGCATTGAATTGCTGGGTGCTTTGCCCCACATTTATAACAGACGTGTTCGAACTGACACCCTTGGCAGTGTTTTCCGGCATGAAATGTCCAACACGTGCCCCGGGGGAAAAAAATCGAACAAAAACGCTGGCGTGTTGAGGTTTGGGGCTTATTGGGGATCGACTGTGATCTCCGAAAATTAGCTGAGGCCCTCAACCAAAGTTCCCCGGCAATGTATTTGATCCCATGTTGGATATTTATCGGGTGCATATTGCCTCAGATAACGAAATTGTTCGTCATACTAGAGCCAATCCCCGTTCGTCAAAGCAATATCACGGAGTACCTTGCAATACTTCATCAACTCTGGGGTTTCACCCTGGTATCGCTCAGTATAGCCCGAGACAAAAATGTTAAACGCCGAAACCCACTGTTGTATGTTGGAAACCTTCTTTGTTGCGTGATACGGGTCAAGGGTCAGCCGCGGCTGCTTTGATGGCCCAGTGGAGGGTGTCATAGATAACGCATACTTATCGATTTCAGGGGTGGATGCTAATAAGGCCCCAAATTCCACATATTCGTTAGCCTAGATTTTAGCTTTAATTTTAGAACCCACCCAGGAACTAACCCTAAGATTTGCTAACACGCTAGTAAAAATTTGTTTAGGTTGAACATTGTGGCCGGACCCAGAAGCAGAGAATTATTTCTTGTACCTGCACCGGTGAGGCTACGGACACGGCTGCTCACAGCTGAGGTGACGCTATCTGAGGACAGGTCGGCTTGAGACTGGCCTGCAAATGTGGTTTCAATCGACGTGCTGTCCTCAAATGTGTTTTGTCTCAAGATCTCGGTGAGACTGTCCTTCAGATAATGCTGTTTTCACCGCTTCCGAGATGGCCGTCGATATGGTGGCGGAGAGAGCGTTTACGTCCAAGGAGACCAAACCGGGATCGTTATTAGTTGGTTCAGGCACAGGTGGGACCGTTGCTGTCAGCTCTGATGTCCGCACTCGCTTTGAACGTGTTTGGCGACCTATCCTTGATGGCTGTCCCGGACGCTTCATAGGAGGCATGACTTATCGATAACAGATAAAATTAGGTAATTAAATACGATGGAATGCTGTTTGATTTCGAAAGAATATTGATAAGAAGGAATACGACGTAAAATGACAAGATGAAATTCCATCGCAAAGTTTTGGTCACAGTTGAGGTGGGGCAGTTCCACAGGTTCTCCGTAAATCTGGTTTATGAGCAATGTTATGTAACCGGATGTAAACGAGAAAAGGCCAAGTTCCCAAAACAATGCATTACCGCCTGTTCCGAGTGCATTGGACCACTCGTAAAGAGGCGGTCAAAGAATTGTACACTCATACAGCAGGAGTAAGCATAAAATAAATCATCGCCAAAGCCATAAATGCACGTTGGACGTGCCAACCATGGTTCAAAGGAACCGAACAAGCACAGCCATTGCTCGTGGGAGTAAAACCCAACGGCAAACAACAAACAGGGGCTGTTAAAACAAAGAACAACTGACAATTCGGCTTTGCTTAAAACAAAAAAGGAACTGGCAAATCTTAAGACAATAAAATAAAAATCATAAAATGCCTGGGCAAGGTGGGCAGTATAGATAAGAAGCTTTTTCAAATTTGTTACATGGCGTAAATTTGCCCTACGTGCGTCTATAACGATTGTAGGTAACGTAGAACTGTTCCTCACGGAAACATAAGTACCCACAAATGACCAGCTCCCAACGTCAGTGGCTTCATAGCTCAGTTGGTTAGAGCGTCGCACCGGTATCGCGAGGTCACGGGTTCAAACCCTGTTGAAGTCCTGAATTGTTCAGGCTTCTTTACGCAATTGCAAAAATTGCGTTCATAACTGCGAGGATCATAGCTTCACTTGATTTCATATCCGCAGTTCATATATGATCCAATTCATATATCAGACCACAGGCGGCCCAGAGTCGGAAGGTAAACAATTATAAGGATTTGTATGGTAATCTCGATAACAGACTGAAAAAGATATTTACCCGCAAAAGTTCTCAATAAAAAAGCCGTACTTTATTGTCGTGATGAATTTATCGCTTTTTGTGTGGTTTTTTGCCTGATTGAATGCGATTTAAGCGACTTCTCAAATTCCCGAGTTGTCACTCGTACCTAAATAAACGAAAGGCTGGAAAGTAATTTCTAACTTACCTCAGATCTCGCCGAAAAAAAATTACACTTCTCCGGCATCAGTCACGCTCAAACTCCGGCGATGGCCACACGGATAAATTTACTTCTCCTTGACCAAGTTTCAAGGTACAGCGAGTATCCATTGCTGAGAAACAGCGAAAAATATTCAAATTTTCAAACTCCTTCGAGGCTCGCTAACAACGAATTTTGACACGGCTGGTCAACGGTTCACTGAGCCTCCATACGGTGAGCGCAAACCTACGCAAGTGTACCCATAGTTGGGCAGAGCAAAACAAATCCCAGACTCGTCCCCAAATACCTGCCTGGGGTTGTGTTCGAGTTTCTAAATCGGCGAACGATATTAAAAGTTTCACACTGAAACCTTAACACAGCTCCCATCGCTTTGGTTGCCCCACCGCATGTTATAAATCCGGATTTTCATCGAACTCCGTAAGAATTGAAGCTGTTTGAAGCCTCGCGCGTGCAAAAATCCCGGCCCTCGTCCGACGACACTCGACACAACCGGCTGTTTTTGTTGTTGTTGTTGGAAAAAGTATAGTTTTGTCAAGTGAATTGCTTTGAGCCAAAGAAATCACCGCACCGTAATTCTACTGTCCATTTGGTTGCACCAATAGACAGACAACCGAGATTGTAACTCGGATACCTTTCAGGCATTCCGAGTAATAATTGTTGGTTTTCGATCGATATCGCTTGATGCACCGGTGTGAGAAATAACTTTGAACATTTCAACGCAACTGGAAGCGCAAAAACAAAGCACAGATGATTTCAACGATGGCATTTTCCCTGGACTCTCAACAGAAAAGTGTCCAAAGGCGCAGCGACCTTTTCATATGAATTTCTTCTGCAGTCATGATATGTGAGTTGTTGACAGATGAAAAACAGGATTGTGTTTCAAACACTAATAAATACCTTCCACTGCGTTTCAAACTCCATCCAAACAGCAAAGTTTCAAACATGTTTCAAACAATTTTAAACATAAACGCCCTTGAAACGCTGACTAGTTAAGCATCTTTTTTCATGTAGACGGTCATTTTATTTCATATATGCCTTCATGGGAGCGTAGATCTCGCGTGACACAGACTTAAAAAAAGTTGTTCATGTTTCAAATTTCCGTGCATCGTGCTAATCGATTTTTTGATCAAGTCCAATCGCAAGACCGATATTTTGATCTATCGGGAATCCGATACCAGTCATTCCGATGATTAGTGTTAATCTTTCGAACTCATCGGAATAGTTGCACTTGAGTTTCCGATACGACTTCCGAACAATCGAAATTTGACCTTCCGAAATTTGGATAAGCTCCCTTATTTCACACTTACCATAGCTGCCATAACATGAGGTCGTGAATTGATTTCTGAAGCGGATCCTCATATTGACCCTCATCCATATTTTCTTCTGAAAAAAACGTTAGTAAGTATTCAAGCCGTCACGCAACGATTGGCTAATGGGAGCAAAGCCTGTTACGCTCGAGGTCGAACTTTCCGTTGGGGACGAGTCTGGGATTTGTTTTGCTCTGCCCAACTATGGGTACACTTGCGTAGGTTGGCGCTCACCGTATGGAGGCTCAGTGAACCGTTGACCAGCTGTGTCAAAATTCGTTGTCAGCGAGCGTCGAAGGAGTTTGAAAATTTGAATATTTTTCGCTGTTTCTCAGCAATGGATACTCGCTGTACCTTGAAACTTGGTCAAGGAGAAGTAAATTTATCCGTGTGGTCATCACCGGAGTTTGAGCGTGACTGATGCCGGAGAAGTGTGATTTTTTTCGGCGAGATCTGAGGTAAGTTAGAAATTACTTTCCAGCCTTTCCTTTATTTAGGTACGAGTTACAACTCGGGAATTTGAGAAGTCGCTTTTAAAATCGCATTCAATCAGGCAAAAAAACCACACAAAAAGCGAGAAATTCTCCAAGACAATAAAGTACGGCTTTTTTATTTTTTGCGGGTAAATATCTTTTTCAGTCTGATATCGAGATTACCATACAAATCCTTATAATTGTTTACCTTCCGACTCTGGGCGGCCTGTGATCAGACACATACACATTTGACTTTAAGCGAGTCATGGAGGGACCTGGTAAGGTCTTCAATTGCTGAGCCAACGTTGGCTTAAGTCGTTAGTGCCTAGCTGTATTAGAACTATGTCAGGCTTGAACAATTCAACCACAGAAAGATCAAATTGAACGGTCTTAAGGACTGTTCTTCCCCCGACCCCGTGCCATTTTAACTCTATGTCTTCGAGAATATGCAAGTTAGCATCTAGAGCAGCATTCCCCCCTATATATTCTTGTAAACGGCTAATAAAGGAATGACCAAGTATCAAAACACGTGTTGCCGACATATGACCGCCTGGGAAACAATGTTGTAAACTAAGGGCGAAAGAGGGAACTAAATAGTCCAAAATTAGAACAGGTACTTGCCTGAAAGTTCTTGGAACTAGTGTAGGAAAAAATGATTTCTGTTTTCTTCGCGAGATACCGACGGTACAAGGGCCAAGGAAAGAAGGGCGAATTGCTCGTATCTATGCCGGCATAGGAGTTTTCATTTTCTAGAATTTCAATTAGTTTTGTTCTAATAGTTTTTTAAAGCAAATTCTGGATACGTTTTTGAGACTAGTTGGTATCCCATTTCAGATTTTAACACCAACACGTGAAAAGGCCTTACTTTGAACGTTAAGTGCGGATTGTTTGGTAAACTGAAATGCTCAGATGTCGATGAGTGTGTGCTGTACGAATGAACACTGGTAACTTTAGAGAACAAATTTCGAAATTTTAATCGGTGCGAAACTAGTGTTGATGTCATACATCAAATTTTCTCATTATATAACGATTTGAACGGTAGAAGTTTTCTTTCCAAGAAAAGAGGAAGGCAGTAGACAGGCAGTAAGAATAACCAGGGAGCTCCGCTCTTAGGCTTGGCTAAATCTATATATTAGGATGTTTCTAGACCTTATAACATATACTCGTTACCATGTTTAATCAGCATCCACCTTGTTTTTCAGTTAATCAGTGCGATCATTATGCGTTTAAGCTTGAGATTCCGGAATCAAAGTGCATTTCATGCAAAGACATATATTAATTTGAAAAAAATTCAATCTTGCTGAAGATGATCAAAAAGCAATACTTCCAAATCTCATCAAAGAGATATGATCTATCGTACGACCATGTCGTCAAATGAATCTAATACTCGAAAGCATATAATGAAAGGGCTACCTCCTTAATAATACTTATCTATCTATCTATCTATCTATCTATCTATCTATCTATCTATCTATCTATCTATCTATCTATCTATCTATCTATCTATCACATTGAAGGAGACCGACAAGTCGGTCGAAATATAGGTGTTCTTTTTAAACGTATCTTGTCTTCATTTGTGTTTTATATTTCGCTTCATGAAGAAAACATATACACGTATAGGAAGTTTGTGCAAGACTTAGACGTATGACTTAGACCTAGAAATAAAAAATAAATAAAAAAAGTGCGTGAGAAAAAGGCTAATATGATAAGTCATTAAGGCAAAGGGCCATCAATATAATTAATGTGTCTGCTATATTTGGAACTGATCTTTGGAACATGGCTTAAGTGACTTCAAAACAAGTAATGTTTCATATGGCACGAAAGCCTTTTCCCCCTACCAAACAGGTCAACATTTCCTTCACTAAGCGTCCCATAAAGAGGTCTAGTGAATTGTTTTGACTATGCACTATTACCTCATACTTGTTAGACTTGCATGCGACAAGCCATGACACAGACCCTCCCTAGGAGTTTAGGCCTCGCCCTCAGTGCAACTGCCGCCTAAGGCAGCAGTTGCACTTTGGATTTGGCAGCAAAGTTTGATCTTGTTTACAAAACTCCAGCTATATATCTCACATAAATCCAACAACTTGTTTTAACAATGGATCTCTAACTTTTTTTTCCGACCCGATAGGTCAATATTTTCTTCCCTAAGCCTCCCATAGAGTGGTCTAGTGATTTGTTTTGGCTATGCACTATTACGTCATACTTGTAAGACTTGCATGCGACAAGCCATGACACAGCCCCCTAGGAATTTATCAGTTGTACAGTCTTTCCCACAAAGTCTCACAGCAATAGCACCCCCTCCTCCCCCCCCCCCCCCCAGAAAAAAACAAAATATAAATAAAAAAATAAATAAATAAATAAAAAGTGCACATTCTGGAGATTGACGCTCATCAAGTTACAATCATGATCACTGTCCCTGTCAACGTTTTCGGAAGGAACTTTTAAGGCACCGTGGTAGCCATTTTGATGACGGTATTTTATAAATATTTTAGGTGCCTATATCGTCATTATAGAGCGGCTTGAGATATTGACGCTATATTTACTGATGCAATGATATTGATATTTATGCTGTCCCATTTTGTTCATCACTTTTTCGACCCATACGATTATGTTTAAGTAATCCCACGATAAAATATCCCGCCATGCTACGCAGACTATTGTAAAACAGAAAGATCGAACCGATTGTCTGACATTTTCCGCATTGTTTTGACGGAAAATGTAATTATTTTGTGTACAAATAACAAAAGTTCAATCATTGACCTTCCCTTACTTTAAGCCATCTTGAATGGGGTTCAACTGACTTGGCTTTGCCTAACTTCGAGATCATGTATGTAGGATCTTTACGAGTTCACTACAGTAGATTAACCTTAACTGATTGGTATAAATTTCTGACAATTTTTATGCAACACAAGATGATATCTATTCAGTACGCACTGACGAGTGCAATCAACTTTTTCTTTTTCGAACTGTCCAAAAATCTTGTCATTTCTAACTGATCCTCAATCAGCGTGAATGCTATGCGTACGCAAAAGCTAGGTTACTCCACAACCCCCAATTTGTTGTTGTTGTTGTTTTTTTTTTCAAAACCTCGGCGATAAGCGGAAATCCCCTACTAAACTCAAATTTCGCTTAATCGTGTTCTACCTTTAATTTGTGTAAAACATTGCTTGGCTTATAGCCGAATAAATACGGTAAGTCATGAAATCTTCAAAGACTGATTAACAATATTTTATCAATACTTTTTCATTTAAGCTAATACTAGACTTGAACCATTCTTTTGAAGGTAAGTACTTGATCAGCCTATCTAAAGAAGCAACAACAAGAAGGTTTTTTTTTTCGCTTTGAGTTTAATCCTTTCTATCGGCTGTACGGATGTAGTTGTGGGTGAACCTTCAGTTACTGAGAGCAATCTCATTACATAATGAACTATGTATCAGAACCAAGTTTAATTTAGTTACGTAACCTGCAGCACTTGTGCCAGGAGGTAAGCAAAGAGAGAACTATTAGTAAGCAAGGATTTGATGCAAAAATAACGAACGTATTTTTAGCAACAATCGTGCCAGTAGTAATATGTTATATGAGCGCATGTTACTAATCGTGCCAGGAGGCAAACAAAGATAGTGCCGCGTTTTTCTTGTTTTTCTCATCACAAAACATGATTCACAGGAGTTTTTATATTCGCAGAAGACTTAAACGGCTGTCCACTTCGTAGAACAAGGCTGGAGTGAGTTTCAAAGTGGAACAATAACTAAAGAGTAATTTGACAATTAAAAATAACAAAGCTAAGTAACATAGATTAACAATTGCAAGCAACCACATGGGGAAAGGACTGGTTAACCAATATCATATACCTCCTATTTGCAATATGAACCGCAAATAATGTTACAGGTCTGTAACCACAACAGTAGATTGGATAGGCTTTCCCATACGATGCCTAGTATCTTGGTATAATAAAATTAACACTTCAAACAATGTTACAAAATAACTAAAAATCGAAAAAAGGAAAAATACGCACTTTTATCCACGAAAAGGCAATAACTAGATAACCGGTTACAATTGAAAACTGGAACTTTTATTCTTATCTCAGAAGATCATGATCTGACCAGAAATTTTCGGAAGCTTGTCGGGTGCGGGTCAAAGAAGGATATCGAAGCAAAAACGATATTGTTCAAATTCCTTTTCAGTTCATTCTTGAAGGTTTACTCGACTTTTGTGCGAAAACGTTTTATGTTTAACGCTTGCGAAAAAGGAAACTGCAATTAAGGATCTGCCGTTTAACTTTCCGTTTTTTTTTTTTTTTTAATCCGTTTAATATTTGTCAGTGAAACAAAAAGCCACAAAAGAATCTACGCATTGGATTGAAGTAGAATGTACTGCTATCCAGTAGTTTTAACTTAATTGCAATGCAGTTATCGGTTGTTCGTGTCGATGCTAATACACTTACAAAAACACTTGATACTGATCAACCGAATCTTGTTTCCAATATTTATATTGAGAAGAAAACATCTTTGCATACAATATTAAGGAGGTTTTTAAATGGTACAAAAGTCTTGCCATGGTCAAAACTGAGTTATTCGTCTTGGAACAGAGAACAGGCGATCTCTGAAAGTCATGAAGCAATTCTTTACCTTCACCCTTGGCTTGAATGCAGTTTTGTTCGGCTTCTTTGCTAGACAATGTGCCTCTTTCCCAAGTGACACCATGAAGAGAGAGTCCCAAAGTGGTATGTGCAATAATCATTTATTAATTTTATACTTGGCATAAGTGAAAAATACGCAGAACACCGGAAACAATGCACTATGTAGTGGACAACTAAATTTAAGGCCCCCGCAAACGAGAAACGCTGTTGCGGAATTTATGGTTTCTTATTTGTTTATTTTTAATATTCCCCAGGCGCGCAAGGGACGAAACATTTCCTGAGGAAACAACATGTTTCTGACTTTAGAAACATTTTTGCTCCCTGGGAAGGAATTTTTGTTTCCGCAGCAAAGTTTCCTCGTTTGAGGGAACGCCATCGGACGAATGTAAATGAACGCTGGATACTTGGATAAAAAGTGAACGAGAGGAATTTTCCCAGCCGAAAGGACATTTCTGGAGGCCAGATAATCCACTTTCCTCGAATTATCAGCCGTAAATTCAAATCCCGTCAAGGCTTTCCCATTTTAGCCGATTTTTGTTAATTTTGGAATATCGATATCCCCCAAGGTTTTGGAACGTGTTATTAAGCCTCAACTTTTTAATATCAAAGCTTACATGCATGGGGCAAAAACAGCTTTTCTAAATGCTGGTATTCCAGTCTCTACGAAAAAAAAAACAGGGATTATGATCAAATTCAAATTACTCAGTTTGCAAATCCATGACAAATATCTTCGCACAAAAAAGAGAAAGTTGATTTTCAAGCCGCAACTCAAACATTGTTGCACAGCCTAGAGTAATTTACTGCAAAGGGATTCTTTAATTCCTCTATATCAAACATATTTAACGTATATCTGCTATTATAATTCGTGCTCACTTGTTGCTTTTACCTCTGTAAATAATTAGCAAACATGCTGGAAGCCAGACATCGACGTCAAGCCCCTGCGAATCAAGGTTCTTGTGGAGGGGTGCTGTACAGTCTTGCCACGGACATGTGCTGCCATGGGAATGTAGAGCCAAAGGTAGGCGCAACGCCCATGTGTTGTGAGAGTAGTTCTTACGATCCAAACACTCAGATGTGTTGTGAAGGCACCGTAGCTAATAAGCCGCTAGGGATTCCAATGTGCTGTGGAAGTGACTCGTACGATGCAAGCACAACTTTGTGCTGCAATGGCAACCTTAATTACAAGCCCTCAGGCCAGCCGGGCTGCTGTGG
>OX421451.1:11909564-11919564 GCA_949126865.1 Montipora capitata
TCACAGGAAACAGTTTCAAAAAAACTAGACGCTCCGTGAGCGTTAGCTGGGCTGGGTGCTGAAACTGGATTTTCCCAGGAGTAATGCTGAAAATATAAATAAAACAAATAGGTGGAAAAAAGATAAAAGCCTAGGAATCAAATAAGTACTCCTGGTAACTCCTACAATGGAAGAAACAGGCTAGGGGATCGAGCTCGAATGCAGCATATTTCTCATCATCTCAAGAGCTGCTCAGTCCGGAAAGGAAACGCTACTTATTTTTTTGTTTTCTCAGAAACGAACGTATTTATTTTGACTTCAGGGTGACTTATTTACACAATGAGGTTAAGTGGCCAATCAAAACAGAGTTTATAATAAAAAATCTAAACATCTATGAGATTGGAAAACAATCTTGGGAATACGTGAACCTGAATAATCGCGAATCATAACGCTGACAAACACAAAAGCGAAGGAAATGGTTAATAAATATGAAGTTTTTTACTATCTGAATGATTTTGGGTTAGATTAAATCGGTCTATTGATGACAAATCTTCATGTTAACGAGTAACGTAAACATTCTTCCCACTAGTAAGTGGTAGCAATAATTTCATCTTTATGAAAACAACTCGCGTATAAAATCTCAATGCACGTATCTGGTTAAGTACGAACATGATGAATCCACAGAACCAAGACAAAAACCTCACAAAAACCTTTCCCAGCCAAACATTTATTTAAAAAAAAACAACACGGAAGGAAAAAAAAAAAAAACTCATTCCATTGCGTGCGTTCAAGCAAGCAACACACGCCCTGTCAAAAACCACGCGCAACTAAATAAATTTCTAAAAATTTCATCAAGTGTTCGGGATCAAACCATTCTTTCAATAATGAAGCAAAAAATGGACAACAAGCTCTCTTTAAAATGACTCTTGACTAACAAGAATTAGTCAAATTGTTTTTTTACTCGGAATACCTGAAAGGTATCCGAGTTATACTCTCGGCTGACCTTGCTCGGCGCAGCAAAATTCACGATAGAATTCGAATTAAGACGCGGGGATTTCATTGGTTAAAAGCTGTGCGCAATAACCGCTAGGGAGAGGTTGTAATTGAAAATGTAATAAAACATGTTTTCTGTGAAATTTCATTTGCCGAAGCCAAGAAAGTGTTACTTAACAGCATATTGACTAGAAACAAACCCAATTTGCATTCACATTCAACACACATTTATATACGCGACTACAAAACTAGTTTCGTCCACAAGACCTAGTTTTGTAGTCGCGTATATAAATGTGTGTTGAAAGTGAATGCAAATTAGGTTTATTTCTAGTCAATATGCCAATAAAACATCTACCAGATGCAAAACAAACTTGTGAATGTACAAGAACCTAAAATCTCGCAAAGGGTAAACATGACGAAGTCAACACAAAAGCGAATGAAAGGATCCTAAATAAGAAATTTTTACACCTTAGTGATATTGGGATAAACTGACTAAAACGCTTAATTGTTGCAAAATCCACGTTATCTCTATCTTCTATCTAATTGGTATTGTAGCCATACGTGTCAGAATAAATCGAGCTATTGGGTAATTACTGGGAATACCTGAAAGGCATCTGCTGACTTTGTTCACTGCAGCAAAGTGGATAATAGAACTACGAGGGGGTGATTTCATTAGCTGAAAGCAATTCACTTGACCCCTTGGAGCAATACATTCCACCTCCCTCTATAACGAAGCTAATTTTTCCAACAACAAAAACAACAAAATAATAGCTGTGGTGTCGAGTGTCGTTGTCGGCGTGGGGGAGGGGGGGGGGGGGGTGAATTTCTGCGCGCTCGAGGCTTCAAACAGCCTCAATTCATAACGCGTTCCTTGAAAATCCAGATTTATAACATGCGGTGGGGCAACCAAAGCGATGGGAGCTGTGTTGGGGTTTCAGTGTAAAACGTTAAATGTCGTTCGCCGAATTAGAAACTCAAGTCCATGTTCTGAGTGAAAGCTCAATAGCAGCTAGAGAGTAAAAATGTTGGATTCAGTCTTCTGGAAATGTTATGAATATGATAATTAATCTAGATCTTGCATGTTGACAGTACGATGAAATCGTCAGTATAGAACTCCCAGCAGTGGTATGTTGGAAATGCCCGAAATTTCTTTTCCTTTCAGCTGTTCTTTGTACGAGCAACATCCGCGGGTGTCATTTTTTTATTTGTTTCACGGTCTTCATGTTAGCTACCTAGAGTGAGGTCACCGCATTAATCACAACACTGTTAATTTTGAAACTTTGCAGCTGGTTGCCGTTGTAGCTGGTAATTACAAGAATGGCTTTCACAAGTTTTCTCTGTCGCAACGCTAGTGTTTCACTCTCTCACGGCGCATTGGTTTTACTTTTTATGTCACCCCTGTATTACGTAGATTCACGTTATTTCCGATCGAACAACCCGTACCAAATCAAACTACTGCTTTTGCTTGGTGACCTATTGATTTTATTTGTAAACACTAAACGATTTTCACCAATACGTTATCCGTTGTCATGAGCTCTACAGATTTCAACTGGCTGCAGAAACATTTAGTAATACTTCTTTTGTTCCGTACTTAGCAAATTTGAACATCGCTTTAGTCTATTCAATCCTTGCAGTTTGTTTCTAAGTGTTCCAAAAGGTATCACCCTACTTCTGCGCAACATGGTATTCCGAGTAAACGCCTTGAAGAGCGTCTTGCTTACGTAAGACTGGGTAGAGTTGAGTACTAATTAACAAATAAAATTATAAATAGCAGAGGATTTTAAACACAGGCCCACTGAAGGTGCTGGATTCCTTATCTTATACCCAACCGGAAAAAGTTAACAGAGAATTTGCCGTTTGGGTTCAGTGTTGTACATAACATCACAGTTAGTAAAATATTAACGAGATTTCGACGAAGAGGCCTAGGTAAATGCGACTAAATCTCTTGTGTGCGTTGCGATGTTTATTTCATGGTTGTTATGCCAATTTTTGACAGATAATATTATATTACAAAAAATATATCCCCCTGAAGGATAAATAAAAAAAAATTATTTTTGGGCGTTCCTTTGGACAAAAAGATGCAAAACTTGGCAAGAAATAATAATTCAAGGGAAAAGAATCACAGGAGAGTTAAAGAAATATTGTTAGGTTTTCAAATTAACTTCATTTTACACTAGAATGACTAAACAAATATTTATCTAACGTTTAAAACTATGGCTACCTGTTATTCGTTTGCCAGAAAGAACACGTCTACAAATTCCTGTCATCTTTGTGAGGAAACTGTCGAAACTGCTCGCGTATTTAATTCCGACCCGCGCGTGCAACTTAATTAAACTCGAATATTACACAACACGATCATCCACAACGGCCGAAAAATCTTACAAAAAGCTTTTCCAGCGAAAATGTTTTGGAACAAACAACAGATTTGCTATTAGAGGCAAAAAACCCCTTCCTATTTCAATTGCGTGCGTGCAAACAAGAAACAATCCGTGTTAAAAACTATATTCAATTAAATAAATTTCTCACAGTTCAGGATCAAACCCTTTTCTGAAGAACCTTTTCCTTGAATAATGAAGCACAAAATAGTCAACAAGCTCCCTTTCAAATAATTCTTCTCTGTCACATTCCTATTATTATCATTTTTACCTAAAGACTGTGCAGAGTTAAGTGAGAGTTGAGTACAAAATAATTGTAAATAGCCAGACAACAGAGATGACACTTCAGGAAACATAAATGCATTCAAGGCCTTCGATTCCTTTCAATGACGTTAAACCCATGCACACAGAATTTGCCATTTGGTTTCAGTGTTGTTCATAACAACAGAATTAGTAAAATATCAGAAATACAGTTCACTTTGATACGGAGATGCAATTGGTATCGAACTCCATTACTCGTCGCTTTCAAGTTCACAGAGAGTTAATTTTTCGCCGCTGCAAATTTCCCTTTCGTAAACGGTCGTTGCCAATTCTCAGAACGGTCGTTGCCATTTGAAACGGTCGATGCCATTTATAACGGTCGACTACCCACTTCACTTCAAAGAAAATTAAAAGAAACAAACTAAGAAAAAATATGAACAAAAATTAAGACAAAAAAGGAAAAAAAAACATTTATAAAAGAAAAACTGGAGGAAAAAATGAGTCCGAAAATTTCAAGACTCGAACTCGGGTTCTTAGCCCTCACCCTAAACAAAACCCTAACCCGAACCCTAAGTCATATGACCAGCGAGACACAACTCCCAGTAACCGCAACCTTTTAAGTTCTTACACCTAATGAGTGTATTTCAGAGCTAAAAAATGGCATCGACCGCTTCAAATGGCAACGACCGTTTACGAAAGGGAAATAAGCTTCGCCGCCCCGTCTTGTTTATCCAATTGACGTTCCATTCTTGAGCTCCATAAGGGTTAATTAAGATTAAGATTCACTAAAACGCCATTCGCGTTACAATGACTTCGACGCCATTGCAAGTTAGTTAAATATCCTACTGTGTTAGCGGGATAAAATATAAGCATTTCTACTAACCCCTAGACCCTGCGACCTACCAATCCTACACGCTGGGGAGAGAACCCTGGAGACGAGGTTGTCTATTACTATGCTTACGGTGTTGCGTGACTCTGGTGAAATGAAAGACTTAATCATGACCTACCCGCTAATTGACTTTTTGTCATGGGGGATGTGTCGTCGCTTTCTCCCAAAATCGGCACAAAGAAGATTGTTATTGCTTTTGACCTCTGACTAAGAGAGGGTAAGGTAGCGCAAACCGCTCTATTTATTTGTTTTGCCAGGCTTTTCTTTGACAACAATTTCGTGAAATTCAAATCAAGTCCACAACGAATAAATTAAAAGCCTACCTCAAACTCAGGCTAGTTAAGGCGTGGCTGAGCCACTATAAAGGACCCCCGCAGAGAATTTATATTAACACCTATTTTTAATGAGTTTAAAAAAGTATATTGTTCAATAGACTGATAAAGTTTTTCATGTGACTGTGTTAATCGAATGCTATTTGTGACAGTGCTTGTCAGTACCACGTGATATCACTTGCCCTGCGACGTCAAAAAATGAGTTTAGTAAAATGGTTTAGTATATATGGTTTCGCCTCATATATTTTTTTTAACCTTTGACAAAAAATAAATTAATAAGCGAAATTGCGTTAGTCATGTTCTGCTTTGTTTGTTACATTTGTAATATCCAACTTTCAATATATTTAAATTCAGTCCTAAATAAAAGGCATCATCTGGAAGCTCTGAGGAATAAACTCGTACAAATCCTTATATTAATTCCCTAGAGCCTCGAGATGATGTCTTTTGTTTAAGACTGAATTTTAATATGTCGAAAGAGAGCCGTTTAAAGGAAAAGAAATACACCTGTTTTTAAAGTCATGTGACCAATTTTACTTAATTACTTGATAAGTAACTGAAATGCACCTGCATACAAGGCTAATTCATGAATAGTACCTAAATAGTAAGAGCGCTACCAAATCGAAGTATCTGAAATTTCATTTAGTACTCCCCATTTGCCCTTCAAAATTTTATTCCTTGGCAGCCAATTATAGGTCATGTGACTTGAATTTGAACGTTTTAAACGTTCTATCCAATTAAGGATGTTTAATATAGGATGCATGCCAAACCTCACTATCATTGAACAACAGCTTCCTTTCTAAATTGTTTTTAACAAAACAATTTTTAATAAAACCAAGTAAACCATGCCATAATATCCCTGAGAAGAACGATCAACCGATCATTGGAGTTCTGGTGACTATAAGACTATGTGAATACTAGTTTAGTGATCTAAATGGTAGAAATGCTGCCGAGGGGAAGGGAGATACTCAATTCTGCTTGAGGGAATTAAACAACAGTTAGGGTTTGTGCGTGGATCTGAAGGGAGATTTTACTAGGTCTTGAACAGGGACGGTACAAAACGTGGACACCCAAACTGAACCATCAAGTGGACCGCCTTCAGGACCAGACTCGAGAGAAGAAAGAAAACAGTAGATGGTTTTCACAATGACGTCATCAAATCGCAACGTCTTCTGAATTAAAGGAAGGTTAAGATGACCTACAAATAAATCTTTTTTTTTAGTTTCTAGTTCCGTGACGTCTTCCGTTTCGTATATACAGCATTTGAATTTCCGAATTGTCACTTTGCATTACACCATAGTACAAACTAATTTAGGTGAAAACAACAGCCTATCCCTATGAATCCCAGCTGTTTGAGCCTTTGAAGTACATTAGCAAATGTGTTCATGCACACGTATTTTATCTCATGAACCGAAATGTACGTGCTTTCATTGCAAATTGAAATGCATTGTTTTTTTTTTGAAACGCATGAAACGCTTTGACAAATAACTCAGAAACGATGTGCCACACAGACCTGAGAATTGGAGAGATGGTCAAAAGATTTGCTTCCTACAACATTCCCAGTTCTTGGCCTTTTTCATTCAGGAACGATTTTGAATTTATTGTAGTGTAAAATAGCTGTTGTTTGAGGTATACGAGAAGAGAAATGATACCATAATTCCTGCATTCGTGCAGAACCACAATTCCTTGCGTCTTTGACCATAACCCCTTGCGTTTTGTAGAAGAATGTGTTCGTTCGCTTCAGACTCACTCACTGCGGCAGCAATGATCGCTGCTTTTGTTCAACCTCGCCGCTTGATAGAGTAAAATTCTCACCTGTATAAACAACTGTAGATATTACTGTAAGGTTGAGAAATTTTGTTAAGCTCTACGAAAAACCCCTAAACATTTTGTCGCCACCAAATTTTGATTTTGGTAATCGTGTGCGCACAAACACCATTTTATTTCGAAAATCAAGACGTGTCAAGATCACGTCAAATAAAATTTCGGAGGAGCGAGGTCCAGCTGGGTCCAGTCCAGCTTTTACAGTATTCCGGTTTATTGGCTTTTTGGGAATCCGATCCGTAACTTATCTGCACCATCACGCAGAGGGTCTGCTCTCTGGAGGTACTGCTTGAATTAACGCAGTTTACACAACACTCATCCTCTCTTAAGCGTGGTTATCATAAGGATAAGGATTAAGGTTAACAGTTCCTGGTGCTTTCCAGGTTTTGAAGTTTGCAGCATTATAGCTTGAAATCCTGAAACAAATTTGTTCCTCAGTGTGCTTCGATCACTAATCTTGAGGGAATGAATGGTTTGGCACCTCTGCCCTGACGATTCAACTAGCTGTCATGATATGTGTGTCATTCGTTCACATGGTCTTTCATTAAACATCAGGGGCACTCAACGTCAGTTTTCGGAAAATATCTGTTCGGAAGACGATTTGAGATCTAGAATTTTCGGAACATTTGTTGTAAAATTTCTTACTTGCCTGCCTGTCCTAGGATTTTCAAACGTCTAAAAAATGGTATAATTGCCCATTTTAAACAGATTTTTACCCAAAAAAGGTCACCTAGAATTTTTGGGAGCCTTTTTTCTGGCTGAAATTTTCGAAAAGGTAAGTTTTGATCCCTATAATTTTCGGATCACTAGACTTTCAGCTAGGAAATCCGAACAGATAAAAATTTTTAGGGGATAAAGATATGCCTATATCTACCGTTTAAATACTAAAATACGTTTAACAATGCTATGTTTAAGTGGTTTTGAACTATATTCTCGTTGGGTGCCCCTGAAACATGGCATTGGTGTCAGAAGTCCTAGAATTCAAACAGTCTGAAACAGGAAAATTTTGCTAAAAATGAGTTTACTCAAGCCGCCCTTAACGCTCAATCTAGAGAGAAATGTTGTATATAATTGGCGTAAGTGGAAACAGCGCTTTCAACTGTACATGAAAGCTTCAGGCTCAATGAAAAAACCCGAGAAGCAACGAGTCGCTCTATTTCTTCATCTCATCGGAGAAGAAGCACTGGAAATTTACAACACATTCTCGTTATCGACCGCGGATCAAAAGCTTGACGTCTTACTTCAGAAATTTGAAAATTATTGCAATCCCAGGCGAAACGTTAACATCACATTTAAACGTCACAAATTCTTTAGTTGTATTCAGGAACCGACCGAGAGCATCGATCAGTACGTACTAACCGAGCTGCGTACAAAAGCAAGAACGTGCGAATTTGGTGAACTGAGTGAGAGCTTAACTGAAAGGAAAGGAAAGGAAAGGAAAGGAAAGGAAAGGAACTTTATTTAAGTGTCTAGTCGTTCTAGCGCTGGAGCGCTAATTGGGGACACTGTAAACCGAAATGAACAATGAAAGTAAATCAAGTCAAATGTTGGTTTTTGAGGAGAGGGGAAACCGGAGTGCCCGGAAAAAAACCTCTCGGTGCAGAGTAGAGAACCAACAAACTCAACCCACATATGACGCCGAGTCCGGGAATCGAACCCGGGCCACATTGGTGGGAGGCGAGTGCTCTGACCACTGCGCCATCCGTGCACCCCATATTCGAGACAGAATCGTCTGTGGGGACATATACAAACATGAACCACCCGTGTGGACCACCACTCATTTTGTGATGTTAAAAGCAGAAAAATCTTTAAGAGAGAGAGAAGTGATCCTCGCACTTATCTGGAAGATTTCAGCAATTGTCTCTTATAGACACCTGAAAAATTCAGGTGGAACCCATGACATCTGCGATGTGATGGCGGTTGGGCTCACTGGTCAATTTTTGGGTTCGTTTGTTCCGGTGAAGGACTCGATGAATAAAATGAATGCATATTTGAAGTGCGGGTCATAGACGAATCCCTTTGGAGCCAGCAATTTGAAATAGATGGTATATAGGTGTCTATCTATAAGAGACAATTACTTAGATCAGTAGCCCATACCTATAAGCAAACAACAGCCCTATGTTCCTGTTAAGAGTGAGAGCGGGAGCCCGAGCCCGAGCTCAATGACAAATTTCAAGAAACTAACTTGATGTCATAACCGGGTGTTTTTGTTTTTGTCTCTTTTTTTGCAGAAAAGGTAGTCTGTATAGATCTTAGTCTATATAGATGTTAAATGCCGTGACATAGGTCGTAGTCATGGGCTCCAGCTTAAATTGTCCAGATTAGTGCGAGTATTGCTTCTCTCTTTCGTCCGAAGATTTCTCTGCTAGTAACTTTACAAAATAAGGGGTGGTCTACAGGGGTGCTCCATGGACCGGGTCCACAAGGGTGGTCCTTGTTTTGTATACGTCCCGTCTGCGGAATCTCCTACAACACCTTGAGAGAAAAGTTATTCCAAGAATTCAGAAAGCCATTGATATGAGCAGAACGTCGGAATTTTCAAAACGAATGCAGCCACATCAGATAGTAAATTCCAGCCAAAAGATAAAATGGAAAAAGATCGCCAAAAGAAGACCAAAAGTGGTCCACAAAACAAATGTAACTGTAAAAGATGTGGAACTGTTCATGCAAGCTTCAGACTTTGTCCTTCAGTCCTGGGAAACAGGATACCAGAAGTAATACAAAGGGTATCTTCAGCCGTAGAGATGGCAGTCATTCTGCACTGCAAGGCCAGTTTTGACATGGGCTAGTGACTTGGCTCGATCCTCCTTCGAAATATAGCTTCTGTGTTTCCTGTTGAGCAAGGAGCTGGGACTTGGCAGATATCTGTTCAAATTCTTGCATCGAGTAATTGTGTTGTAGTGGGAAGTTTGTTTTTTAGCCTTCTGTTAAAGAAAATTTGAGCTGGCCGGGAATAATAGCTCAGGCCAGTTTTCGCGGTATTTCTGCTTTCGACAAAGGCAATTTATGTATGGGTCAGTGCGGTCTTCATAAGCTTTCTTTAGTACAGATTTGGCTGTTCTAATGGCCTTTTCTACTGGTCTATTAGCTTGTGGGTGCTTGGGACGTGTGTGCTTAAATTCCCAGTTCCTAAAACTGTTTGAATCTCCGGCTTGGAAACTAAGGACCACTATCGGAAATGACCTCATCGGGTATTCCATACCGTGCAAAGGTGGATTTGAGATCGGTAATGACTTCAGAACTCACGGTACTGTCACGCAGCAAGCCAATCGCTACCCACTTTGAAAAATAATCGACAGCCAGATGATAGTCCTTGACTCCCAGGGTAAATAAACAACAGGCGATCTTTT
>OX421451.1:11924564-11929564 GCA_949126865.1 Montipora capitata
ACGTTTATTTGACTGAAAACCCTGACAAGTACGCATTGCGGACCTATTTTCTATTTGCGGGTGAGACCATCCATTTTCCACTGTGCGAACGCTGAGTTTGCGGCGAAAGTCCGTCATTACTTTACTCACTCTAATCCTCAATTATTTTCCTTTGTTAGGTTAAAACTTCAACCGAAATCGCACCATCCAGAAGAAATGTTTTAGTGTTATAGCAAGGCCTGATGTCTTTTATATCTGAGAATGTTAATGTTTTATTGTATTATAGCTTTTTACTTAGGATGTTTTTAGAAATGTAATTACTTTGTTAAGTACACGACCCCACAAGCTTTTTAGCTTTACCTCCTATCGTGGATAAATAAAGATTCTATTCTATTCTTTTCTAGAAAATAGCCACGAATACTTTGAGTTATGATTTTCAACATGAAGAGAACCAGTTACACTGCATGCTCCGTAGAACAGTTACAGGATGTTTTACGAAAATCAATCATGTAGATCTGTTTGCTCGTGAGAAAGAAAATCGGTTTGTTATCATGACTAAGAATGATGGCTTGTTCCTGGTGTATTTTGTATAGCGACGTAAATAAACTTCGTACATTTTTTTGACGATTTGTTCTTTAGAATCAAGAGCCCACTTCTTGCAAATAATTTTTGCTTTTGTTGCACTGGAGACTCAGAGCATTTTCAGTCTTCTTCAGATAAATTTAGCCACCCTTTAACTTCTTCTCACTTTATGTCAATTACGCCTGTGCGAAATGGTTGTTCTCGTGGAGGCTTGGAAAATCTCGTGAAGACCTAAAATCATTGGTAGAAAAAAAATATGTAGCACATTGTTGTTACTGATTCGATGTCTTAGCGGTTAATACAGAGAAGCTGTAATCTCGGACGTCCAATAGTAAGAGGGTTCTAATCCTTGGAGCGCCCCCAAAAAGGGAAAACCCTTTTTCAGACAGTTCATAATAACTTAGGTTGCAAAAATTAACTCAAGTTAAAAATATCAACCAAGATTAAAATTAAAATTAACCTTTAGTTAACGTAAATTCAACCTGTAACATAAACATTTCGCGGGAGCGTTTCTCTTTGTCACGAGACCTTGGTATCTGTCACACCAAAAATCTCGAATGTTTTATGTGCGAACAGGACTACGAAACCAAACCAGTCGTGATTACAAAAGTTTATTATTATTATTTTTTGGTTTTTTGCAGGCGCCAAACTCTGTTTTTCGTCTTAGTGCGAACAGGGTCTTAGAAACGACACAAGGCAGAGGAGCCGAAGTATGCCGGATCCAAAGTCCAGTTTTATCCAGATCAACATGGCAAGGTGATAAGACGTCAATCAAATTAACGGCGGGAAAAGCTTAATGCACCTAAGCCTCTCTTGGCGACGAAAAACTGGTACACTGTTTGCATCGTCTCACATATCGAGCAGCCCTCTCTTTTGATCTTAAAAACAAAAAAACAGCTCGCCAGTGGTAGGTATACCTAGTTGATCAATATCTATAAAGAAACCTCATCAGTGCAGAAAAGGGACCTTGTGCAAAGTATACAGAATCATCCCTTAGCCGGTTAGGTTATTCTTATGCAAATAAGTTGCCGGCTATTCAGCCGAGTTACGCTGGCGGTTAATTAAAACTATTACCATCAAATCTCCGACTAAATGATATTCCGATCGGTGCAGTATTTTTGCCGTGTCCTCCTTTTAATATTTAATCATGGAACCGCCGGTCAAGTAGCGAAGATGATCTTCGATGAGGTGTCACGTGACAAAAACACTCCCAAGTCCTTGAGTGGGCCCATTTTCATTATTAGGGCCATTAGTGAGTAGGGCTAACGCTCACATGGTTTACATGGGTAGAAAAAAAAACACTTCACATCATCCTCTCATAGTTAATTATATCGAAATATAAGTGTTACACGCCCAACGTTTGTATAAACTTGTACACTGTATTCATCAGGGGCACCCAACGAGGATATAGTTCAAAACCACTTAAACATAGCATTGTTAAACGTATTTTGATTAGTATAGTCATATTTTTATCCCCTAAAGATTTTTCATCTGTTAAGATTTCCTAGCTGAAAGTCTAGTGATCCGAAAATTATAGGGATCAAAACTTACCTTTTCGAAAATTTCAGCCAGAAAAAGCTTCCCGAAAATTCTAGGTGATCTTCTTAGGGAAAAATAAGTTAAGAATCGGCAATTATACCATTTTTTAGATGTTCGAAAATCCTAGGACAGGCAGACAAGCAAGAAATGTTACAACAAATGTTCCGAAAATTCCAGATCTCAAATCGTCTTCCGAACAGATATTTTCCGAAAATTGTCGTTGGTTGCCCCTGACTAATTACCGGGAATTTTACATCTTCAATTCCCACGACCTTCTCCCGTCTAACCTTACAGCTCAGTCGGCCTGTAGAGCAGCGGTGATCTAACCCCAAGATCGTGGGTTCAATTCCCATCCTGATCATAGTTTTTCTCTGTCCTTGAGTGGGCCCATTTTCATTAGTAGGGCTAACGCTCTCACATGGTTCACATGGGTAAAAAATTCCACTTCACACCACCCTCTCATAGTTAAAAGTTGGCTCAGACCATAGTTCTTACGTCAAGTCTTAAGCAAATTCTGGGGATATTATGTTTTTATGTCGTACTTACTATCAATGTGGATAATATTTTTTGAGCCCTTGTCCGTTGGATTTGCATTGTAAGGAAACTGTGTAATAACATTATTAAATGAATGAATAACATTTCCTCATTAAATTGTCCAGATGAGTGCGAGAATCGTATCTCTCTTCCAAACCTAATGCGCTAAGTAAAAGTACTTATTTGGGAGCAGCATACAGTGCGGGTTCGTTACGAATTAAGTGCCGCCACGGTACCGAAAAAAAATGTTCGTTATAGCGAAGTCCTCGTTATAACGATTTATCTGGTTAACATAAAAAAATATGGCGGGGTAATTTAATAAATAACAATTACCAAAAATTCAATACTCTTCATAGAGAATATTATTTTTATTCATTTGATAACGTAAACTGTAAGTGTAACGCGCTGACAATCAAGACATCAAATAAAAAAAAACGAAACAAAACAAAACTATCAATTAACTTTAAAATTCGGAAGTAACGTGTCAGCACGCTGAAGCATAAATCGGCATAAATTCAACACTGCAATTAATAGTACGGTACGCGTATTTATCAAAACCCGCCGGAATTTAGCAAGCTGTGATTTCTACTGAAATGTGACTGCTACGTGCGACCGGACAAAATATTTGTTATAGCGGGGTAAATTGTACATGTGCGTTGGCACCGTCAAAAGATGATTCGTTATAGCGGGTTTCGTTATAGCCGGGTTCGTTTCACATATTTTACTGTAATTCGGCCGGTCTTTCAGATGTTGGTCGTTATAACGGGGTCTTCGTTATAGCGGGGTTCCAATTTGTACTACAAGAGGTGACAAGAGGTATGGTTAGGAAAATACAAGCAAACAAGCAAACAGACAAATAAAGAATGTGATATTCTAGACGCAAACAACTTCGCCTTTCAGCAGATTCTTGTGAACGGTTCGACTGAACAATCCATTACATCTTACAGAATGTTGTGTGACCTGAAGTCTTTAAATATCTTGGAATATGCCTTTAATTTAGCCCCGTGTGTTGGTAGGTTATGCAAATTACCTCTGGTATTATGTTAGCTTAATTAAAAAAAAAAAACCTCTAAAAAGAAAGAACAAAGCGCCACAGTCCCAAAGGGCGTCTATTGTTATCGCTATTGTTTTCTTGAAGCAAAGAAGTGTATGCATAATGAAGACCAAGACCAAGAGAGATGACTGGAGACGAGTCAGACAATTAGAGCTTCGTCAAGAACGCGTGACGAAGCCCAAAGAGTGTTTGCGTGGGAGGCTAGTTTTCGTCCGACTGAGGTTTGTGTTTGCAACTGACATTGGTCAAAATGTCACCCGATCTCTTTGAGTGTGACTTTTGATTCAAAAGTAACTGCACCATCAATCGAAATTTTGTTCACTTTCAGTTCTCAACTTTGATTACTTCGTGGCTCACGGTTCACCGGTTTGCAAAGGCTTTCCAAGTAAGTTCTCATGTCACTCTTGACGCAATGTGAGTCTTAACAAACTGCCAGCCAGCGAGACATGCGAGTCATGCGAGTCTCCCATTCAAGTCTGAGCACCCATTTCAACTATCGCTGATAAACAGTATTTGAGTCTAAGCTCCCATGATTTTAAAACGGTTAGCTTTCAGTAACCGTGACTCGCATGTTGACTCGCATGACCCGAAGTCATCGCTCGAATGGCTCGCTGGTTCTCACATTGTCCACGCTCACTCAACGTGCCCTTTCGCTTAAAGCGCCTATGAGGTGAAAATATATATATATATATTTTTCCTACTTTAAAGACCTTTCAAAATGATGAAGGACGATGTTTTCTATTTTGGAATATCTTCCTTCGTTCCAGAGATATTCAAGATTTTTGTTAGAAAATTGATGACATAATAAACTACACATGACTCATCCTCGGAGACCCAGGGGCAGATCGCGGAGCTCGTGGCAAGCGGAAGTCTAAACCGGCAAAAGAAAATGGCGACTGAGAAAAGAGGGCGAGAAGAGCCCCTGGGGACACGTCCTTACCAGACCAGTTCCAAACGGTAGAGGTCAATTTCAATTCTGATCGGTGTCAGAAGTTCTTTGTGTTTTTCTGTCCAATCAGAGGTCGGCAGGCCGTGAAGTCGTTTCGTGTCTTCTTACACGGAAATCACTTGATCGCCATACTCGCCTAGTTCGTTTGGCAAGGTTTTGCTCGAGGAGAAAAGTCTCAATCACAGCACAAAATGTAAAGGGAAATCGTTCGGAATATCGGCGGAGATATACGCTGAACCTTTCGCAGGTATCGTTACAATAGCGTATTTCCAAGTGTGCGAGACTTTTTTAAAGATGTCCTCCCTGGAGTCTCCCTGTCAGATTCAGCTAAAATAGCAGTGATTAATTTTGATTGTGACAATT
>OX421451.1:11934564-11952064 GCA_949126865.1 Montipora capitata
TCACCAGACAACGTGCTGAAGACAGGAAAAGTCAAATTCTGTGCCTTTCTCTCTTGTGTAGTCGTCTCCTCGTTTATTGAGACTCGTCGAAATGTTTTTTTTTTTCAGAGTTGATTACAGATTCCGAAGAGAAATTATGAAAGATACGATGTGACCAATTGACGTCAATAAGCGAATTGACTGCGTGCGCGACGGTCTTCTTCGTCGAACATGAAAACTGACAACAATTTTCTACTTTACCCCAGTGCCTGACCATTGCACAATAGGTTGATTTAGGCACCGTTTACACGTACGCGGTTTCATTTGTAACCGCATCGATTTCGCTGCGGTTACACCTTCCGTTTACACGACAACGATCAAGACTGTTATCGAAACCGTGTTGATTTGGAACCGCTGCCAAAAGTGTAGCGTTTTCAAAACAATGTGGTATTATATGTTGTGTAAACAGCGAAACCGCATCGATTTAAATACGGTTACTATTTTGGTGCGAAATTTGCATTGCTCAATTGAAAATAGTGAATTTAGCACGTAGTGCAGCGCCCGCTTATACCATTAAGACTTGGATTTTCTGGTGAAATTGGATGCGTGTAAACTCTTCGAAACCGCATCGATTTTGACGCGGTTTCGAGATCATGAAACCATGTCGATGTGAAACGCTGCCTTAGCAACAGAACGGGAATGTCAGTTGACGATGGCGCGCGCAGCAAATATATCCATATTAGGCCATATTAGTCGAGTAGAATTCCAACTTTTCTGCGATCTCTCCTTTCGTCAACTCACGTTCCTTCTCAGTTGCTAAATCAGGCTATTGTGCAATGGTCAGGGACTGGGGTAAAGTAAAAAAATTGTTGTCAGTTTTCACGTTCGAAGAAGAAGACGACCGCGCACGCAGTCAATTCACTTATTGACGTTAATTCATCATATCGTATCTTTCATAATTCCTCTTCAGAATCTGTAATTAACTCTGGAAAAAAAAAACATAAAAACATTTCGACGAGTCTAAATAAACGAGGAGACGACTACACAAGAGAGAAAGGCACAGAATTCGACGTTGTCTGGTGACCGTCTACTTTTGGCGGGGATTTTTTATTGATTCGGTCCGTGTTTTGTCAATCCGATCCGATCCGATCCGGTACGGTCCAGTCCGGTCCGGTCCGATCCACGTTTTGCCAACGGCCCTAAAATGCTAAAATTGGAGATTCTATCTTTATCTTCTTGTCATTTCAGTTTTCTAAGCATGGCTGCAGAGTCTTACGAATCTGGTTACCTCAAACACTATGGACCAAGATTTGAAAATGTTTCTTACGACTCAACAGAAGAGGTTATCAAGGATGTTTATGCAAACTGGGCTAGTCAATATGACAAGGTACGAAAGCTGTAGCCTTTACTACCGGGCAGAGTCTCTAGAAAACTCTCATTAAATAAATAGCTATGATAATGCAAGGTCGTTGTCAGCGTCTGGAAGAAAGAACCTATAGAAATGAGTTTGATCGTAGTAGGCTCTTTGTTTACGATTATCTTCTCATGTCAGTCCTTAAGATTGGGGTAATATTAATTAAAAGCGCATCTCACTGGAAATTTGAGCCGTTATGATATATAATTCTTGTGCAATGTTGGTGTAAGCATTCGGAGTTTTTCGTAGAAAGACGTTACTACTCATTATTAATAAGCTTTAGTAGGCTGGTTTAACAAGTTCTTTTAACTTTAGAGGAATCATTGTACAGCATGATGCCCTCTAGGGACAAATTAATTCGTAAGAAAAGAAAAATTAGGAGCCAAGAAGCCGAATGTTGTTATAGCGCTCCCTCGCTAGAACTGTTCACATGGCTTTGAGTGGCCAAGTGAATGATTTTATCCCACAATTCAGACAATTGCTCTTTTTGTCCTATATTTACCTCAAGTAAATTAAATTAAATTCTAGCAGCAAGGACCAACGTAACAAGAAAGCTAAGAAGCACTGGATCCCTGCGAAGGATCTAATCATAATAACTCTTTGAAGAAACGAGCAGTGAAAGGTTTATCAAACAGCGATGGAAAATATATTTCGAAAGTCACTGCCTTTTTTCATCAGGGTGTTACAAATAATGGTCTTTGGCTAATGGGACGTTACAATTTGAAAAAAAAAATGTTTGCAATATGATACAGCAAAAATTTGATCGGAGAATGGTTGACTGCAGGCTCAGCTTTTATCGTTTGCGATTTCATTTTTCAGGAAGTACTCCAATCGGCGCGTTCCTCTTGCCACAAGCCATTGGTCGACTACTTCGACGAGGCTATTACACAGGACTTTCCTGATATGCCAAAAGATCAGCTCAAAATTATTGACGCAGGAGCTGGAACTGGAATACTGGGACGGCACCTCGAGATGATTGGATACACGAGCCTACATGCTCTAGATATTTCGCAAGAAATGTTGGACGAAGCAAAAAAGAAAAATGTTTACAAGAGATTTATCTGCGCCTCGTTAAGCGACAAGCGAATTCCTGAGATTGAAACAGGAGAATTTGATGCTATGATTTGCGCTGGCACGCTGGTTAAGGGTCACGTACGCTCATCTGCTTTAATTGAGATGATCAGAATGGTCAAGATAGGTAGGTAATTCAGTTTAGGTAGGTGATTCAGTTTGAATGATTTTTGTAATTCTGTTGGGTGTTGCCTTTTCAAGACATTTGAATATCTGTGAGAGAGTGATTGAGGGAGGGGAGGGAGGGAGGGTTACTTGTTAAACGTGACAACAATAGCAATATCTTTTATTCGTACTCTTATGACATAACATTTACAAAGAAATAAGGAAGAAAAATTAAAATTAAATAGAGTACTGGCTTCCCGGAATAACCATAGGGGCTGGAGGAGCCCAGCCAATAACATACAATTTAAGAAGGCAGAATAAGATAAAGGTCGGTTGGTAAATTACTTAGCTAAAAACGAAAACATGACACACCATGCACGAACACACAAAAACACGCAAAATGTGTAAATATAATATTAAAAAATGGGCAGTCTATGACTGCATGTGGCTTCCTTCACAGAAACTATAGAAAGGAAGAGAATTGTTGAACATTTATCTATGTCCAAGGGTTTGCGCGAGAAATAACTTAACGAGTTCGCAGCAAGAAGTGAGCGGAACGGTGCATCATTTACATGGATGACCAGGTCGGGAAAAAACGGAACAGGCTTTGAAACATTTTCTGTCCGTGGGGACGGGCTTTGTGTTTTTTTCTGAAACAAAGTGACCGGAATGTTAAAAAATGTTGACTTAATCTAAAACGGTGCCAGAAACGCGACAGTTGTTTGGTGAGAACCTGTAGTCGCAATGAAATTCACCTAATAAATTGCGATACGAAAATTGGAGAGGTAGTTTATGAAATTGTCTTCTACCTTCAACATCTACAGTGGAACCTCGATTTAACGTAGCGTCAAGGGAATGGGGAAATTGGTTCGTTATATCGAGGGTTCGTATATCGATATAACGAATTTGCAGAAAAACAATCAGAATGTTCGTAAAATCGAGGTATGATAACCAGCATTTCTGGATCTGAACGATTACTGTAAATACCATTGCAGGGAAACGTTTGTAGTAAAGTTTGACGCTTTCAATTGACTAAGACTAGCTGTTACAAATAGATAAAAAAAAACAAGCCCTATTCAGTTTTCGCGAGGCCGCCCCGTTCTATATTGCCAGCATGCATGCCGGAATTTTTCGGTTCCAACCTCTCCCGACCATAGCTAGTCTCTCGTCCCCAAATTGTTGAAGTACGTAGTTGAGGTCGCCTTTCGATGTTGGTTTTGAGGTGATTCGTTGCCGTTGATGTTGACTTTCTTTTGCTGTTGAATAAGACGTGATTTAATTTAAACGTCACCTCATGTCACTTTGTTAGTTTGGCAACCATAAGTAACTTCTAAACCTAACTGATAACATTCGTGATTAAAGAACATAAACTAAAACAAGAGACTACCGAAACGTCCGGAACACACAAAGCTGACGCCTTACTCAGATAAAAGTTAAACTGCTAACTACAATCACGTAATGTAAAGCCCTTGCCAAACTATCGAACAAAGTTGGATTCCGATGCATGCAACATTGTTAGATTTAAATGTTGAGGTAGTGGCAAAACACTCGTCCAAAATTGCTTGACAAAACTGATTCAAGTTCAAGTTGGCGCACACTGAAACGAAAACCGGTGTAGCGCTTGTGGTACTGGAACTGTTTGAGGACGGAAAAGACGGGTTCAAACGAGGAAAACCCCAAAAATGGTTAAGAGAGCGTGCAGAAAAGGGTATGTTCTCTGGAAGATACATTCGCGTTTAGGAGGTGATGAGAATGAGCTCGAATCAATTTCAAGAAATTTCAGTTTAATTGCTATTGAACAAGATATCTGCAAATAGAGCGATTTTAGTGATTAAAGGGACTAAAAGTGCACCAAAGACATGGCCTTGCTTCATACTCGCTGATCAAGGTTTCTGGATGTTGAGTTCATTAACTTCCACGACGCCCCATTGATCCTTGTCTGCCATTTTTATTGCAAATAATGCTAGAAGCCTAGGCTTGAGAATAAAGCAGCGATTCGTGATTGGCTACCAGCGCGAACGTGACTCGATTCAGGACACAACTTTGTTGGAAGAGCGGCAAAACACTGCAACATTGTTGGGTCGAACAGAATTGTTGGTCGCAATGTTTGATCAAAAGCAAACTCCATCCAACACTTGATCGAAAAAAAAATGTTGGACGAACATCTTCCATCATGGGTGGCCAAACGGTCGAACAATGTTGGATCGAGCAAAGTTGGAGCGTTGAATCCAACTTTGTTTGATAGTTTGGCCAGGGCTTAAGGGTAAAAAGGGTGGTTAATTTTAATATCAGCGCACTAGTCTCTCTATGAAGGTGCGCATTCTAAAAAACCTACTCGCGAATCTGACATCTCAATATCAATACCTCCTCCAAAGAAGGTCATAAGAAATTTCAATGGTGGGGGGTAGGGGAAATCTCACGAGTCAAAGTTTTTAAAGAAAAGTATGAAACAAAATTGGAATTTCCAGAGGGGTTAGTTAGGCTAATTAACACAAAGACAAAAGAATAATTTGTTGGCGGCCATTTTTGCATTCGGTCAATGGATGTGCCGAATGTGACTCCATTTCCAAAATGGGTATCCTGTGTTAATATTCCAAATATGGTAACAACTGGCTCTAAAATAGACCTTTTGCAGATACGGCGGGCATTTTGATTTCTATCGTTCCGAAAGACATTATGGGATACTCAGGGGGCAAATTAATATGTATTTGCCCCCTGGGCATCCCATAATATCTATTTGAAACAATGGAAATCAAGATGGCCGCCGTATCTGCAAAAAGATCTATGGTGGACAGAAGGCGCTTCCTTCTGACAATGAAAAACTCGATGAAGAACAACATATTAAAAAGCGTTTCAATCAGATTGCAATTGAATAAGGTGTAGAGCTTTCGGGTGGTCCCGTGACATCGTCATTGGCTATCTTATCTTACCTTCTTGGGAATTTTGCGCGCTAACATTAAAACTGATTGCGACCTTCCTTTAAAATCTGATTGTTTCATTTAGCTGAATATCTAGCCTTTTGTTTTATGTCATGTGAACGGGATTTAGCCATACCTTCCACCTTTCCGCAGACGTTTTCTCCCGGCGTTCTTTTCCTTTCCTCGTTCGCTCAGAGAGAGGATCACCTCATGCAATTTTGAGGTATCCGCTGACGATTCCCTCCGCTTGAAATTCTCAGCAATCGGATCAAAATCGGCAGAGCTCATTGATATTCTATTGTTACACTTAATTAGTCATTCAACGCGATGACCATATGGCTCTCGCCTCCATGCACGGAGGCTGAAGCCGCAAATATATTTACACAAATGTGGAGTTACGTAGAACTGAGATAACATCAATATCATAGTCTGCGACCTCTAGGTTCGTATATGTGGTAGCTTTTTGGGTGCAGAATGAGAATGCTGATGGTAAAAAAATTAAGGTGCCAGGATCCAAGGGATTCTGTGTTTGGAAAGACTTATTGGTTTACTTTATAAGCAGTTTTTCAACGATTGCAGGTCATCATTTTTTTCTTTTGCATCCATGCAAGAGCAATACTCTCTTGTGAGTTTAATTTTGATAACCTTAAGCGCAGAATAAATCATCTAATCTTCGCATACAATTTTAACGTAAGGTGTGCATATTGTGATAAACCAAATGAATTCTTGCATTGAGTTCTCAGGATCAAATAATTCAAATATGTTTTGCCAGAGCTCATTTTTCTTGCAGGTGGTCTTCTCTGTTTTACAATTCGGAGCAACGAGGTCGATAACTACCAAGCAAAAATGGATGAACTCGTGAGCGAACGACGATGGGAAAGAGTCAGCAAGAAGGAAGTGCCTTTTTATGAGGCTGAGGATATGCCCAAGGAAATAATGGCATTCATCTATAGAGTCGCAAGTCATTAGTCTGATAGCTTTTTCACTCATTAGCTGTAGATTTGAATATTGTCGTCTAAAGCTATCCTGCCTGCTCATACAGACCTTTCAATTGTTACATCGAGAGCTTTAGAAGGCTTTTGTTCAATCATTCAAATATTACTCAATAGGTGGTTTATACGTGACGCCATCGCCGCCATGTTGGTGGACAGAAAGAATGATCTCTCATCAGCTCCTTTTGTTCGTCCACCAGCAATTACACATTACATCATTGTTATCTGTGTCTCTAGAGATTGGTTACAAACCACCTATAATTTTGTGTTACGGAGAAATGGACCCTTTTTTATCAAATAAAGCACAGAATTAAGGCTACGGTACACCCTTAAGGTCGGAATGTATATTTTTTTTTATGACCTCATAGTATCAATGCTACGTTAATTACATTTTCGAAATATTAAATGACAAGCTAGTGATTAACTTAAACGTATTTTTGATGGATCTTTCTTGGTCATCTGAAGGTGTGAAAACTGAAGCCAAAACTGTCAATGCCCAAGTCGTTCTACCGCTGGAGCACTAAGAGCTAAGAGAGCTTTTTCGCTTGTACATTTTGTTTTCCCAATACAAATCATGTGATAATACTCAGGAGGATTGGTCCTTTGTTTTGCCCATTAAAAAGAGCAGTTTCACTAGCAACCTTTGTGGCTTCCTTAATGGTGTTGACAAAATAATCCTCCTTACAAGAAGGTGTTCCTCTCACTAACTAAAACATTCACTAATTAGCAGCTAGTTTGGGGGGAATATTGTGTGTGTGGATGGTGAGTTGAAGAAAAATCATAAACAAAAGTTAGGGTTCGTCTGTAAAATGAGGGAGAGAAATTCACAAAGGAAACTCTCAACCCCAAAATAAGGATAACAAATGAAACAAACTCTGTGTGAGATTAAAAACCTTAATTTCCGGAACAGCCAGATAGTACATGTACGATAAACTTAATCACGGAGGAGAGATGAACAAATACTTGACCATGCAAATTATTCGTTCTTAAAAATAGGAATAATAAAGGTTAAAAATCTTTACACTAAAATTTTTGTTCATTAAAAATATATGGAAAAAACTAAAGAAATCCCCATGAATTTGGAAACACAGGCTCGGCGAGGCAAATCCAACTATCCCGAAGGTAAAGATACGCTGACTGCGACACCATTAGGCTCGTAAATGGCTGCGAATCTTTAGGGGTAGAGCGCAACCGAACAAGGGGGTTTCTAGTCCAGCGCCGGACCTCTACCCTATCCCCTCGTGCCGAGTGAAGAAAGGAAAAAGAGAAGAACAACAAGTCGCAACCCTGGAGAAAAACCAGCACCAAAACCATGGACAGACTAACACGACCAAAACTGCGAAGCCGATTAACCAAAAATGGAAAATAACACTTACCGAAAACACACTCTGAGTGTCAGGTGGTGTATCATAGAAGTTGTGAAGCAAAATTATAGTTTAAAGTGAGGAGAAAAAGAGGGATACCTGGTTACTTACATGGAAGAAAAAGCTGGCAAAAATTTCCCTTCTCTCCAAAAATTTTTTGGAAGTCTCCTGTAAACGTTAGCCTTGCTTGCGACAACAATATGCAAGTACGACCCAAACTGCACACATGGCCTGGGTACGAGATGTGAGAAAGAGTCGATCTGGGAACAGGTATGACAAAACATGGATCGGGGAATGCCCAAAGCAATTAAAAATATTAGTACGAAACGCAGAAGATAAAGAAGGGGCAGTGACCCAGAAAAAAAATGGAACCATAAGTGAGATTGCATAGCTTCTGATCCATGGCTTAGTGCAGCAGTAAAATCATTCGTTCTTTTGGATGGAGCCAGGAAAAAATCCCATCAAGCATGTATAAATCATTCGTTATTTGGATGGAAACTAGAAAAAATCCGGTCAGGTGTATGGATTATTCATCCTTTTGGATAGATTGTGGCAAAAAAAAATACCCATCAAGTGTCAAAATCATTTTTTCCTTGGGTGGATCCAGGAAAAAGTCCCCTTAATTGTAAATCTAAAAAACTAAAAAATGACATAGCCCTACCTAATCACAAAAACGTAAATAAATTCATAACCCAGGGAATCAAAGTAATAATAATAATAATAATAATAATAATAATAATAATAATAATAATAATAATAATAATAATAATAATGATGATGATGATGATGAAGGAAGCGCATAAATTTGCCGAGGAACTGGGTATGAACCTGTCTCTGGAGTGCTCACCTCTGGCCCAGCCTAAATATCTAGCAAGACACAACGCAGCACTGAAAGTCCTCTTCTTGGAGATGACTAGGGATCTGAGGCTAATTGATTCAGTCCCTCCCTGGTACTCGTGTGCAGTACCCAAACCAGTCTATGAGTCATCTGAGGCATTCGCGTTTTGGGATGTTCCAGTTTATGCGGAACACACCATTGTCAAGGACGCTCGATTTGTGGACCACAAGAATAAGAAGCTGTGGGCTGTGGAGATGTCCTGTCCGTGGATGGAGCATCGGGAAAAGAAGTCCGAGGAGAAGACGGTCAAGTACGGGCCACTGTGATTTGAGCTAAAGAAACAGTACCCTGGCTATGACGTTGAACAACGTAACATCATCATTGACGTGCTGGGGGGATGGTCAAGGGATGTAGACCTGATAATGAGGAAGCTCTTTGGTAGTAGGGGCTATGACGTTTTGAGAAGGATGCAAAAGGCTACCATCTCGAGTTCTCTCAACATAGTGAGAACTTTCAAAGCTACCGCCAATTGACTTTCCCCGTGGGAATAGTAAAGGAGCTCAATAAAGTTTTAGTATTAGAGAGCTTTAGATTGTCTGTAACATTTTATTTTAATCGCAAATTTATTTATTTATTTTTTAACTCAGTAGTTTTCTTTTCATAGTTCCCTCAGATCGCATAGGTTACACTGCGCGCCCTATGTGGTTCTATTTTAGCATCCATACGTTTACCAACGGCAATAACCAGGGGCACCCAACGACCAATTTGTTGTAAAATGTATTATTATACTCCAGTTAATGAAAATAAATGTTATTAAGGCATTTTCAGTTGTTTTTCAGTGTTGCTGGGAAAACATTATCTGTTCCTATTTCCCAGCAAGACACACAAGAAATTTCCCAGCCAGCTAGATAAAATTGGTTGGTTTCCCAGCCAGCTGATCAAATTTATTTCCCGGCCAGGAATTCCGCGCGCTTTCAAATCCCTCGATCCAAAACGACCGAACAAAAGCGACAAAACCGGGACAAAACAGGTTTTTTTCCGCAAGCGCAATGACTCTGACCAGCCGTCGTATGTTTGTGACTACTCTCTGGGAGAGGGAAGGGGTTCTCAATTTTTTTTTATTTTTTTTTTAGTCGTCCTCAGTCTTCAGAGTTTCTACAGCCAGCTCGGGTTCAAATACTAGAAAAAGTCAGTAATTCCCATGCAAAACCTCTATCAATAACAAAATTTTCCAGCCAGCTCATCGAAACACTTATATTTTTGCCAGCCAGCAAGATTTCTCAGTGGAACAGATAATGTGAGGAACAGATTCGTTGGGTGCCCCTGAATAACAGGGAGCTTAAGCAACGACAACGGCGACGGCAACGAGAACGTAACAAATTTGCATATTTAGTGGACAAAAACAATAGCTTTGCACGCCCTGCAAGTGCGTTTTCCACTTTTGTCCATTTCTTTGCCGTCGTCAGCAAAACTACAACGTGAAATAGCCAAATTTGAGATTTTATGAACAACGTCAGCACGTGAGGATAAATTTTCATTCTCTCCCCTAAATTAAGCGCTGTTCTGACCAGTGTCATTTTTGAGGAACTACCGCACCCTTGTCATATTAAAAAGGTTGAAATAGTCACGAAGCGATTAAAACAACGCGAATTTATATTTTGAGATGACGTTCTCGTTGCCGTCGCCGTTGTCGTTGCTTAAGCTCCCTAATAATGAGTAAGACGCGGTGAGGAGTAGACGTGTGTTTCTAAGCTCCGTCGTGTATTTCATCTTTTCGCTTAAATAATGCGACTCACTCATACAAAGGCTATAAATCGTATACCGGGCTTGGGCGGCCTGTGATCTTACAGAATGTTGTGTGACCTGAAGGTTTTTGAATATCTTGGAATATGCCTATAATTTAGCCGCGCGTGTTGATGGGTTATGCAAATTACCTCTGCATGGTATTATGTTAGCTTAATTAAAGAATGAGTGTGGACTCTAAAATCCTGCAGTCGGCAGCTTAAATATTTTTCCATAGCGAGCACTTTGTGACACTTGTTGAGGAAGCCGATGATGAATCGCAATTTTTAAATAGATCGCTCTTGGCTTGTTAAGTCACGTTTCGGTGAGTCTGGTCTGAAGTTAAATATTTGAAAAGAAGACTACATTATTATCTGGTTTTAAATAGCAACGTAGGAAAGAAAATAATTCGTAGCGAAATCTTTCGAATTGGATACTTCGTTTACTTTTCGCAGATAATGATGAGAAGGAAGAATATTGTTGAGATCGGCTTAGCTTTGTTTTTTGGTCTTCGGTTTTCGTCTAGCCTCCCACGCACACATATCGTGAATAATCAATGAGACTATGAGAGACCACTGGAGACGAGCCAGACAATTAGGGCTTCGTCAGGAACGCGTGACGAAGCCCAAAGAGTGTTTGCGTGGGAGGATAGTTTTCGTCCGACTGAGGTTTGTGTTTGCAACGGACATTAGTCAAAATGTCACTTTGAGCGTGACTTTTGATTCATAAGTAACTGCACCATCAATCGAAATTTTGTTCAGTTCTCAACTTTGATTACTTCGTGGCTCACGGTTCACCGGTTTGCAAAAAGCTTTCCAAGTAAGTTCTTATGTCTCTCTTGACGCATTGTGGGTCTCGACAAACTGCCAGCCAGCGAGACATGCGAGTCTCCCATTCAAGTCTAAGCACCCATTTCAACTATCGCTGATAAACAGTATTTAAAGTATTAAAACGGTTAGCTTTCAATAACTGTGACTCGCATGTTGACTCGCATGGCCCGCAGTCATCTGAGTCATGGCTCGAATGGCTCACTGGCTCTCCCATTGTCCACGCTCACTCAACGTGCCCTTTCGCTAAAGTGACTATGAGATGAAAAAATATATTTTTCTTGCTTTAAAGACCTTTCAAAATGATGAAGAATGATGTTTTCTATTTTGGACTATCTTCTTTCGTTCCAGAGATATTCAAGTTTTTTGTTCAAAAATTGATAACATAATAAAATACACATGACTGCAGTTAAGGACGGTGCCTACTAATTCAAAGGTATTTTTGCCCCGATTTGTGATTATGCAGGAAAGGTAGATCTTAACAAGTGTTATTGAAATCCAAAGAGAAAATTGGGGGTAACCACAAATTGAAGCTCAATTATCTCTAAAGAATGCGTGGTTACCCCCAATTTTCTTTTTGGATACCAAGAGTACTTACGAAGATCTACTTTATCTGCATAGTTTTAAACAGCGCAAAAATATCCCTGCATTAGTAAGCATCGGCGATAGGAAATCCGAGTATCTGGAGATGCGCAGAACGTACGCGCAATAACAATAGTAGGCGCACCATCCTTAATCACAAAATTGAGAATATCTCCGAAAATATTGCATGGGTGCTATTCAAATTGGGCAGACGTAATCTACGTCAATGTAGGACACAAAATGATAACCACTATGTGGTTGCCATGGCAACCATTTTGTTGCTGGGTCTATTTATCGCGGGATTGATTTTGTCGTTTATTGTTGCAATAAGACATGTTCACTCTCGTTAAGCTTATACAGAGATGTAATGCATTATGGGCAGCACATGAGTTTCAAGTTGACCATCTGCCTGTACTCATCTGTTTAAAATCCCTATCTCGTCCCCTGAGTCTGCTTTTTTTTCGGTCAGCGCCAAGAACACGGACTCTGGCCACTTCTGAGGCAGGAGGGCCGCAAATCACAGACCTCCTGCTTTTCTACGCACGCTCAGAAACTTGAAACAACAGTGGTTGTTTAAACGGTTACAACAATGGAACTTCACTACGACTGCGCATAAATTGGAAGTGGCCAGAGTCCGTGTTCCTCGCCCTTGAATTCGCGATTATCCTGAATTGTTAATTTGCTTTGAATTCACCATTATCGTGAGATTAGAAGACTGAAAGCTTGATATGGATTATGGGAAATGGTCATATTTGTTTAAAAAGACAACCCAAGTGTATGGACATAGGACTCGAATCTTGGAATATTGATTAACTCGTCACCTAACCAATCGACCACGACACCGCTAGCCTCTCAGGGACAATATTTTAAACACTATTTGATAATGCAGCTGTATTCACTCGCCAGCAAACAACATTAAACACTACAAAAGGTCGGTTTCAAAACGTCACCACAAAGCTAAACATTTTCTAATCAAAGCTTAGGCATAATTACTCTTCAGCAGCGATAATTCTATGGTAGACTTAAATCATGATAATTCTACGATAATTCTATGGTAGAGTTAAATAAATGATTTTTTTTAGAAAGGCGGTGTCTTGTTCTTCAGTGATAAAGCGGAAAGAAGCTGTTCCTATTGAGTAGAAACTCCGAGTTCAAATCCAATCCACTGATATGATTTTCTGTTTTCTTATTTTCTCTGCTACCACAAGTCCTGGGACACAGTGTGCAAACTTCACTGATAATAGTGAAGTCAAAGCAAATTAACTATTCAGGACAACCTCGATTTCATGGGCGAGAACGGTGCTTTGAAAATTTGAAATTTTCATAGATATTGTCTGGGATCATTCGCGCTTCCCAATAATCCAGTTATCAGGTTTTTATGGTAAAAGGCCTAGGCAAAAGACTTCAACATTGGCTTCTGAATCAACATCCGTTCGATTTTGTTGAACGATGGTGAATGATGTTGACTGCTGAGTTGGGCAAACGGTTTTAACATTGATTCAAGTTCGATTCAACATGGGTGGGGGTGGGCGGGGGTGCGTCAAGGGGTCTCAACATCGCCGAAGACTGCTAGCAGTCCCTTATGAGTCAGTTGGCTCTGCGGATAGAGCAACAGGCAGAAACTGCACCCTTTTTGTCTAATTGACGACGAAGTCTCAATGAGGTATAGTAAGGGGGCTTCAGGTGTTCACTTGATCACTCGATCAATAGGCTGTTAAAGTTCAGGTTTCTTTTAGGCGGCCAAATTGGCGTACGAATGTGCTCGAAACGGAAGCGTGAAGAGCACGTGCCACACTTTAAATACATACATACTGAATTGACCATTCCGCAAAGGGGCTTTTCACGGCCAATGGAACACAACAAAACGGACTAACAACAACAACTGTTAAGAATCCCAACTGGCAGGAGGCAAGCCAGTTGGCTATTTACAAGTGTAGCTGGGAAGTTGAACCAGGGACTACTAGGAACAAATTCAACCAGTGGTCAGAGCGGGTCTTGGACCCGGAATATCCGGATCTCAAGGCCAGCGCCCTAACCACTAGGCCACACTCAAATATACCAGTCGCCCTTAATTCACTTATGCTTCATGCTCCATACAGTCTGATTGATATTGTTGGCAAGGCATTGCTTTGGGCGGGCTCCTTTTGCTGGGACACAAATAGTACACTATCTGTTTGGGATACATTTGGCCAAGCCCTGTTGGTCTAGACCCTTAATTGAAAATCAGCATGACCCCAGAAAAGGTGAGGTTACACCCGCCATCCACAAGAACCTAAAATAAGAGGGGGCAGGGAAGGGGGAGGGAGGGGGAGGGAAATTTGATTTTGACTCTCTTGAATCAGTTGGCGATATCGGCCCTTCGCATAGCTTGGGCACGCATGGTCAAATATCCATAGAAAATCCCGGATGACAGGAATGCCCAAACTGCAACATGGCAAATATCTAACTGAGCATGTCACACTCAGCATAAATCAATTTGTTTCCTCCGGGAAATAAATTTCTTACTTTTAAGGGTCGTTCTGCATTTTCCATTGAGTTATCAAAATTCGAGTTTTAAAAATCGTGGTAGAATATATGTCCCAATGCCCTACATTTCATCAGTCATATGTAACCGAGGTCAGTCTAACATCCCTGTTTAACAAAATCGAACGGATGTTGAGCAAATGTTGAAGCCCTGTGCCACGGCCTTAATAAATTGCTCGTTATCAAAGCTAAAATGCTAAAATTGGAGATTCTATCGTTATCTTCTTGTCATTTCAGTTTTCTAAGCATGGCTACAAAGTCTTACGAATGCGGTTACCTCAAACACTATGGACCAAGATTTGAAAATGTTTCCGACGACTCAACAGAAGAGGTTATCAAGGATGTTTATGCGAACTGGGCTACTCAATTTGACAAGGTACGAAAGCTGTAGCCTTTACTACAGGGCAGAGTCTCTAGAAAACTCTCACTTAGTAATAAATAGCTATGATAATGCAAGCTCGTTGTCAGAGTCTGGAAGAGAGAGCCTATAGAAATGAGTTTGACCGCAGTAGATATCAGACTCTTTGTTTACGATTATCTTTTCTTGTCAATCCTTAAGATTGGGGTAATATTAATTAAAAGTGCATCTTTATGGAAATTTGAGCCGTTATGCTGTATAATTTTTGTGCAATTGTGGTGTAAGCATTCGAAGTTTTTCGTAGAATTAAAATTAAGACGTTACTACTCATTATTAATAATCATGTCTCTTTTTGATACCTAATAAAGCTTTAGTAGGCTGGTTTAACAAGTTCTTTTAACTTTTGAGGAATCATTGTACAGCATGATGCCCTCTAGGGACAAATTAATTCGTAAGAAAAGGGAAAAAAAAAACTAAAAAATTGGGAGCCAAGAAGCCGGATGTTATCATAGCGCTTCCTCACTAGAACTGTTCACACGGCTTCGCGTCGCCTGGTAAATGATTTTATCGCACAATTCAGACAATTTCTCTTTCTGTCCTTTATTAACCTTCAAGTAAATTAAATTAAATTCTAGCAGCAAGGCCCAACGTAACAAGAAAGCTAAGAAGCACTGGATCCCGGCGAAGGGTCTAATCATCAGAACTCTTTGAACAAACGAGCAGTGAAAGGTTGATCAAACAGCGATGGAAAATCTGTTGTATTTACCAATATTTCGAAAGGCACTGCCTTTTTTCATCAGGGTGCTACAATTAATGGTCTTTGGCTGATGGGACGTTACAATTTGAAAGAAAAAAATGTTTGCAATATGATACAGCAAAAATTTGATCGGAGAATGTTTGACTGCAGGGTCAGCTATTATCGTTTGCGATTTCATTTTTCAGGAGGTACTCCAATCGGCGCGTGCCTCTTACCACAAGCCATTGGTCGACTACTTCGACGAGGCTATTAAACAGGACTTTCCTGATAAACCAAAAGATCAGCTCAAAATTATTGACGCAGGAGCTGGAACTGGCATCCTGGGACCGTACCTCGAGATGATTGGATACACAGGCCTACATGCTCTGGATATTTCGCAGGAAATGTTGGACGAAGCAAAAAAGAAAAATGTTTACAAGAGATTTATTTGCGCCTCCTTAAGCGACAAGCGAATTCCTGAGATTGAAACAGGAGAATTTGATGCTATGATTTGCGCTGGCACGCTGGTTAAGGGTCACGTACGATCGCCTGCTTTAATTGAGATGATCAGAATGGTCAAGATAGGTAGGTGATTCAGTTTAGCACAACAATTAATGGGTTTTATAACTCTGTTGGGTGTTGCCTTTTCAAGACATTTGAATATCTGTGTGAGACTGACAGAGGGAGGGGAGGGAGAGGGGGGAGGGTACTTGCCAAACGCGAGTCAATGTTTTTTTAAAAAAGTGTGAAACAAAATTGGTCAGGAATTTCCAAAGGGGTGGAGGGGTCTAATCTAAGAAGCCTTCTTGAGGATGGTGGGGGGGGGGGGGGGGGGGGGTATGGACATTTTCTGGAACAACATAATTCAATACATTAGCTAAGCCTATACAGATTCTGCTCGGCACCTTTTGAGCAACTTTTACTATTATGAGCAACTTTTCTAAAAGTTAGCATATTCTTGGCATATTTTCAGTATTTTAAAATTACATTCATAGGTAACCGATATTTTAACACGTTTTGTTCTGAAAGTCACAAGAATTTCACTAGAAAATCTCTTCCGTTTTGATCACTTGGGTATCTTGTGTTGATAGATTCCTAAAATGGATGTGCCGAATGTGACTCCATTTCCGGAATGGGTATCCTGTGTTAATATTCCAAATATGGTAACAACTAGCTCTAAAATGGCGGACAGAAGGTGCTTCCTTCTGACAATGAAAAACTTGATGTAGAGCAACATAAAAACGATGCGATCAGATTGCAATTGAATAAGGTGTAGAGCTTTCGGAGCCTGAAAGGGCTTCCTGCCGTCTCCCGGAAGCGTTAATTAGCCGAGAACTCAGGCAAATAACAGGTAAGTCAGCAACTTTTGCCATGATTTTAAGCAACTTTGAGCAACTTTTGGAGATATTTTTGAGCAACTTTTTAACATTTTTGGAGAAGAATCTGTCTAGGTCTATATTACACACAACACATCTTATAAAGTTTTAGTCGACCAACTTACTTTTGGGTGCAAAATTCCTCCTTCGGGTAAAAAGGAAGGAGCTTCTTTTGTTGTTTTAATCTATTGGCCTGAACTCTATGTTCGTTCAGAACTGCCCTACAGCACAGTTAAATAGATTTAGCAGAGGCCTTTCCCATTCCCTGCCTTTTTGCCTCGACAACTCTTTTGTTCTCGTCATCTATTATTCGCAATTCGCTGATGCCAATATAATCTCTCAACGTGTTGCCGGATACCAAATTGTTTCATGGCCTCTGCAAAGAAGCACTGGTTATGGAAAAAATGACCCCTGATGTCCAGAACTGCTTGGTATCTTTGATGTGTCCCTTGCAAACTGGATCCTGTAACTAACTCTGACTGACTGACTGAAAGGACTGTGACGGCTATTTCTTGTGATTCAAAGGTATTGTTTTGTTGAGGTGGAGATTCTCTTTAAAGCATGCCATGAACTGCCTGCCCTTCCTATTCATTACTCGTCCACTTCTGGGCTGCGGGAGCAGTCGTTTCACTCGT